>VWZV01000942.1:12952-35336 GCA_013397155.1 Irena cyanogastra | reverse complement strand
ACACGAGGGCCCGTGTGTGCATTGCAGGGCTGAGTGGGTGGCAGGAACAGTCGTTGCTCCACCGCCAAAGCTGTGAGAAGACCCAGAAGCGTCAAAATGTCATTTTAGGTTGAGTCTTGATGACTTCTTCCTCTCTTTTCCCCTCAGATTGACAGCAGGGAAGCTGATTCAGGTGACAGCAGCATCCAAGGCAGCTGTGCAGGGATGGGCAGATGCTGAAAGGGACTCCAGGACAGATGGACACACTCCAGCAGGCTCAGCCTCCAGTGTTGGGGCAGGGAACGTACGTGAGGAGACCCCTGCTGCGGAGGAAGGAGCCCCAGAGAAATTCATCCTCAGGGAGTCCAAAGGAAAGTCCCGGTGTCAGCAGCCTTGAACCTTGTCTCACCTTCAGGAATTGTGTGTGGTAATGGAGCGGTTCTTGATAACTTTGTTACATCTTGCAGCCCAGAACTTCAGAAGACTGGGTGGAAGGATGTGGAGACCCTAGGAGAGATTCCCTGGGTTGAGGATACACAAGAAGCTTCCCTCAAAAGCTGTTTTACCCTATTGGCCCCTTTCCCTTGCTCCTATGTCCCTCAGCCACTCCCTCCCTATTCCCCCATCGGCCCTCACCTTTGTACTGCCCCCACACCCCTGTTCAGCCCCTGCCTCTAGAGATACGAGAACCCCGACGGGGCCGGGATGCCTGACTGGAGACCTGGAACATCTTACCACGTGGCAAAATAAAACATCTGTGGATACTATGCAAAGGCGCTTTCTGCTTGTCTGCCTTGGACTTTATTAGCAGTTAGTCCAGATGCTACAGAAGGAGTGGCATTTCTACCCAGCTCCCTTCTGGTGACTTTGCTATTCTAACAAAGAATCACTGAAAGCCCATAGCACCTCCTGAGCAGCAAGGGAGGGTTCTCCCTGCAGTTGTGCACCCCAAGTGGTATATTTTTGTCAGCTCTGAATTTCCCCTTCTCTGCTTCACCTTCAGGATAAGAAAAATCTTGATGTTGTCTCTAATTAAACTTATTTGACTTTCTGGTAAGTGGAAAGGAATTGATGTTTCTAGAATGCAATTAAGCTTTCCCCAAAATAGATCTATTAAAAAGTTCAGATAGATTGGTCTTTGGAAATGCCTGATTATCTCTGTTAACTATGAAAAGAGTTTATTAGACCAGCTCAAACACAAATGTCTGTGTGACAGGCCTCCAATGTTATGAGAATTAATCCTAATGTTACATTTCCCATTTCTTTGAAAGAGGGATAAAAGACTCCATTAAGGTGATTTTACCACCCTCTAGGAATTTATCAGTTTCCTTTTCCAAATTTAAAAATTGTTGTTCCTATTAAGAAAAGTATCGAAACAACAACAATGACAAAAAACATAATAAGGAAGTATAAGCAATACATATATTGATATAAATAGTTTTCCAAATTCGGTACTTGTAATGATTCTTCAACTTTTCCTCAAGGATTTTTTTTCCTCTGATTCAATCATCCTTTGGTGAGTGATAACTGTGCTGCTGATACACCAATTACAGCAATGCCTTGACAAACCAATTTATTTTGAAACATCTAGATTAAGTTTCACCACAATACAAGCAACAGAGAGCTGTGCCTGAAGTAAAAACATGTTTTAATTTGTCTTGAAATAGTTTTGTAGGTAAATGGATCAGTAAAGATTAATATCTGAACATACGCTGACACTAATCTATAACTGTCCTCATGCAAAAATAACAGCCATGCTGCTGCAGAGATTAAAGGTGATCCTGTATTAAAGGTCTGCACTGTCTCAGACCTGCAAAGTGATTTTAGGTCATTCAGATAAGCTCTCCATGCCTCAGTTTCCCCAGCTGTCAAATGATATGTCTGCTACTTCACAGAGACTTGGCAACATTAATTAATATTTTTAAGGCATTCAAATACTCTATAAGCCATAAATAAAATACATTGTTATTCTAGTTGAACATTGTGATGTTCATAAATTGATAATGGTAATTATCATAATTGGTAATGAAAAATGAATTCACAGAAAAAAAGAGCCAGTAACAGTGAATGATGCCTTTACAAGCTCACTGTGAAAAACTCTCTGTGCTATTATACAAAAATGACACAAGCACACTGCTATGCACATAAGTCATGACTATAAACAAAAATAACACAAATCAAAAGCATATTTAAAGTATAGAGAACGTTAACAGAATGAGACATGATCCACTACGTGTGTGAAAATGTTTTTCTAATGGAAGGGAAGTGATCCTGGAAAGAACAGTAAGTGGAGCATCCTCAAGTTGTCCTGCTTATTTCTACAATGAAATAGTGAATGTCCAAGTAAAGAAATTATACCCAGTCTAACCATAGCAGGATTCAAATAATACTAACTTTTTCCTCTTTCTGTGTGTCATATATGTGATATAACCTGCTTTGAAACACTGATCAGGCAGGTTGTAGGCATGGAGGATGTGATAGTCACAGGAGCAGCCTCCAGGCTTTCAGTAATTTCCTTCCCCAACCTCCTGGTCAGAGACCCCAGGTCTATTTGTGTCATTTTCCTGCAGAGAGCACATTGTCCCAGTGTCTGTGCAGCACCAAGAACCACAAAGCTTTCATGATGAGTGTGCAGGAGTCCAATTACTGTATTATTTCCATAATATGTAATAATTAGCAATAATTAGCAAGAGGATAAGCTTAAGATACAACACTATAGTGCAGCAAATTCATTAACTGAAAATTTAAATAACACTCCTTGACGTGCACGTGTCTTTTCTATTCCAAGTGCTCAGTTCCAGTGAGAGAGAAATCAACCCTGAATAAACACAAACCCATCCCTCTCACAATGTCCACAATAAAACAGAGTAACATTTGCACAATAAATTGGGTAAAGCAAGAGCAAGCAATCATAGCTAATGATTTTTAAATACAAAAATATTTAATCTTTACAACTGCATGTTAATTTTATCTATTCACTCTTCATTATAGTGTATCTTTACTAAGATATAAATCATCCAACTAGGCAAAGAGATGAATGTGATGACTCACTTTGCTGAGCAGCCTGTAAAAACAGGTGGAGTAGGTATTCAAATTTCATATTTCGTATTTAATACAACAAGGAGTATAATCCTGGACAGATTACTGGGGCAGATTCTAAGCATTGAACTTGGACATTTGCTGTATTTAAATTCTTATTGTTGTGTGATCAAGTACTTGCAGGTTAGGAAATGCCATAACTAAGTTTGCACTTATAACTTCAATTCCTGCTTCTTTGTACTTGATGTGTCATAACGTCACGTGGGAAAATTCATATGTCATCATGTACCTGAAACATCTTGACTTTACATGGTGGGAAAACCTAAACCAATTGCTTTTGATAACTTCATTCAAATTGTTGATGTACATTACACAACTTGCAAACAATGCTTTGGAAATGGATTATCACTTTCTGATGGCTTTTTCCTCTTTCTTTACAGGGCAGGTCACCTCTGTGAGTACTTTAGAAACATTAATTCATGCATTTTCAGAGACACTTTGTATGATGGATGAGGTGATGGTGTAATTTTATACATGAGTGTGAAGAGAGCAAAGTCAGTAATGTCAACCTATTCTGAAAGTCCAAGGTGAGCTTTGATTTTTTTTCCTGTGTTAACACTTTGTGTGTTCTGGGTTCCCACTGACGTCACTTTTCACATTTCCAAACTGTACCTTCCACCACTTTTCCAGCTTTTACTAGAGTAACTGGGCCAGGATCGTACAGGAAGACAGAATTTTAGTCCTACTGGGGGGCTGTGCAGCTGCCTGAACCCTTTCTTTTTCTGAGGCATGTTTCTGTCTCATTTCCTGCACATTCGGTTTACATATTCTGAAGAGAAATTATCTGCGAATATCAGAGGCAAATTCATTCCATGAGGACCAAGTTTCATGCACTGTAGGAAGCAGAGATCTTGTAGAAAAAGTACAAAGTAACCTCCTATTTGCAGAAGTTCTCCAAATGAAGGTTGAACACACAAGACTTTCTCGAGCAAGAAACTTGAAACTTTAACACATCTCAAAAACTGGGCTTTGAGTGCTGATTTTTATTTTGATTTAATATGAATATAGCTTCTCAAACAACTAAAGGGGAAAAAAAAAAGGATAAACATGTACTACTTTCTCTGCCCTGCCTCTCCAGAAATTTCATCATGTGTAAACACAGTTAACACCCACAGAGGGTATAACAATACTGGACCCTTCAGACTGACAACACGAGGAAACTGCCCAGCAGCTTGTTGCTGTCCTCTACACAGAGAAATCAGGAGAGGTCACATACTTTTTCATTGATTTCAAAGCTATTTGATGATAGCAGACACACCCATTGACTCCAAGAATTATGGATTAATTCTAAGATCCCGGAGGGGTTTCTCCTTCTTCCTTTGCCATCCAGCTTTTGGTTTTTCCTGCTAACCACATTCTCTTTGTCTTCTTTAATATGCAGCTGCCCAGCAGAGCTGTGCACCAGTCAGTCTGCATCTGCAAGCTCTCCACTTGATAGTGTTTGAACAAGGAAAGCCTGAGTCATCACCCAGCGTTTCAGTGTTGGCACCACACTGACTTTCAGTGCCACGACAGAAACAATGGGCATTCTGCTGAGTTCTGGAGTCCTCAGACTAAGCCACCTCTTTGCTAAGCCAGCAGGGAGGCAGGGATAGAGAAACAGCTGTAGGGATCCAATGACCCCACTTCCTACAAGGCACAGCAGAGTCTAATTAATATATGGGAGCATATAATGGAGAATGCTACATAGAGGTGGAATATTTCTAAAAATTATATGCCATACACAATTGCCATAAGGAAGTCAAAACAATTAAATTGGATGTCTTATAGTTAAGAAAAATCTATTAGTATTTACAGAACACATAGGAATTGTTTTCCCAGACTTATTTGGCCAAAATTTGATGGCGGTCCGAAAAATAGCAAATTTGCATTACTAATATCAGAGAGGTTCTGCTGCCAAATTCCAAGTCTCTGCTCCAAAATGTGACAATACTAGACCTGATCATTCTAAAAATCTCAGTCCCAGGGAAACCGAATGTGAGGAACAGAATCACTTCACAAGGTGTCCCTATATAATCCTGGAAACTCTAAGCTCCTAAGTGTGACCTCTATCTTGGAAAAGTTCTTAGCTGAAACTATTACAGATGTAATGTTGAAGATGGATACATATAGTATACCTGGAGAGAAGTCACCATCATTTCTGTAAGTGCACACTGGGAAAATAAAGTGCAACTGCATGTATATAAAAATGGGTTCTAAGTTACCATAATTCCTCTTCCCTCTCCTGAAAAAAATGATCTATTGCAGTTAGTTCTACAAAGATAAATAACTCTTAGTATTAAGTGAATAATGTTAAAATCTATTGGATTATTGAAATAAAGATCAGCAGAGGATAATAAGCAAAGAAAACTGAAATTCAGAAGAAAACATCATTGTCCTGCTGTATGCATGGGCATGGTATGCCCACATCTTGACTCCTACATCTACCTCGGGCAGTCCTACCTCAGAAAGAATAAAAATGTAGAAAAGGAGCAGAGAAAGGTGACAAAGAGAGCAAGAGGCATTGAATTGCTTCACTTGAGTCAAGAAATTTATTGTAGTTTTCTCCAAAATACAGCAGAATCTTTCTTATCTGACAGATGCAGTAAAGCCATGGAATTAGAAGTGATGGCAGAATGTGAGTTAAAAATTGTCACTGTTTCTAAGATCAGGGCAGATTAGAAAATCAATCAGCCATTTACAAATTGAGTCTAACCAGAAATAATTTCTATTACAGAAACTAAAAATATAAATGGCCTTTAAAGAGGCTTCACAAATTCATGGAGGGTATGTCTGTTGGTAAATGATGAGCATTGGGCACCGGATGCAGAAACAACTTCCCTCCCTCACACCTGTCAGCAGCTCAGGATGTGTCCAGCTTGCAGGGATCCCCCTGCACGTGGCTGCTCCCCATGTCACTCCCCAGGTGTCTGCTGTCCTTAGGAGCTGCCTGACTTTTCACTTCCCTCCCTGGCTGTCCTCACTTTCTTACTTACTGACCAAACCCACATGAGCCCATGACACAGTGAGAGCATTCCCTGATCTGTGTGTGGCTGAGATTCCTGTGCTCTTCTCCGTGTGTCTGGTTGTGTATCAGCTCTGTTTGTGTCCCAGAGAAAACATTTCACTGGTACCATGAAAACTCTCCTTTTCCCAACAAGCCAGAACTACTGGTTCATGGAGATGTCTTATTCTGCAACCTGTTTAAACTCTAATTTATAATGCTAGGTTATTTAAAACTGTATTTAGTTGAACATGTAATGCTACTTTTGTCAGAAAACACATTTTACTTCTCAAAGTAATGCAACCAGACTTCTCACTGATTTCTCCAATTCCAGAAATGGGATGAAGGACATATGAGAAAGCATTTTATTCAAACCTTTTGGTAGCTCAGGATATGATCCTAACTAGGCAAACAAATTGTTAATGTGGTGATGGAGCTAGAATATATATACCACAAAATTGATGGCACTTTGTTATAAATCCACTGCAAGTAATCAAACATTAAAATTACAAAAAATGAAGGACATTTCAAAAAGTAGAAGGACAAAGTAGAAGGACAGAAGCCAAGTCTACACTGTAGAACTTCTCTGTGTATTTATTTTCTCTAAGAATTTATTCAGAGAGGATATTAATATGGTATATCTCTGTTTAAATGGAATTAGTTAGGAGTTGAATGCATTTACATACATGAGTATCACTAGGAGTTCATTGTGGTTAGATGTTTGAATTATGAACACAAAAAAGCAGACTTACATAAACACAGTTTCTTCCTTTGTCAGATATGATTGAAACTGGCTAGCAGGTTCAAAAATGTATTAGAAATGGACTGCAATACATGACAGTAAAAACTGGATTTCCCCATGAAACCTGCTACAAAGCCCTGATGGATATTTAAGGAGAAATGTGTAGAGAAGGAAAGGAATTCTGGGCCCTACAATAATGCAGATGAGCTGAAGTAAAGGCAATAGAAAGATAACATTAACTGAGTAAAGAGAAAGGCCACAGAAATATTTAAAGCAAACATTCACTCTAAGTAACATCTCAGAGTGGCCTTACTGTGAATGGAAATGAAGTTTTGCTAAAATAAGACATTTCTGAAATTCAGAAGTATCAAATGTCATTGCTCAGTTAGCAAACCACATGTAAAATGATGAATTGATGATTTGAAATATATGTCAGATGCTGTCCAAATATCAGTCAACTTTAAGAAGGCCTCTGTAAGTACAGACATAAAAGAAAGCTTAGGAAAGAACAATCTTGCATTTACCTGTAGCCATCTAGTAATGATACTTCAATACACTTGTAAACTGCATTAAACTACTAATTTGACTTTGATCTTCTTGACAAGTTTATCTGAAATTAATGAGACCTTTCATATTGGTACTGGTCTGCATGACTGCAAAGGAGCTGACAAATTACTCTTTATTTCTGAATTTTAAAGAATCTTCCTCTTAAATGGTATCATTAGAGAGAAAAGTATATTCTTAGCAATTTTACATCCAAGTCTACCAATAAAATCAGTGCATCAATGATAAAATAAGCATAAATGGTGTATTTTAATGTAGGATTGTGCCAATTTGATCTGCAGGCCCTCAATTTCCCTACTTATTCATTGAACTTGTTGTGCAAAGAGCTTGAGCTGAAAAATGTATTGACTTAATACATGGAAATTGTAAACAATTATCATGCTATATAAAATTCATGAAGTACTTTTAGTTTAAATATAATTAATCTTTAATGAATTACATAAATATGCAATTTATGTATTTCTAGAATCTAATACTTTACTTATGCAAAGTATAGTATTACCTACTACCTAAAATCTTCAAATGTAGCTATACAGAATAAAAGTGTTAATCAACCATCAAGCATTACTAATCTGAAGTGTTAGAGAGGTGGAGCAAAATAGTTTATAAGCAAAGTCATAAGTCAAAAAAACCCCAATAATAAACCTAAACTAAAATGTTCATTTTTTTTATAATATTTAACCTTATCTGAAATTTCCCAAAAGGATTAGCACTTTTAATATCAGTTATAAGGCTCATGTAAAAGAATATTCCTGATGTTTCCAGCCCTTTTACTAGTAATGCTTCTCTACAGAAACAAACGTGCTTACTCACATGCTTTTTAAAGAATTCGATTCTCCTTCCATTTTATATTTCACTCCAGGAGAATTCTTGCTATGAAACTTACATTTGTTCAGTCTTTTCTTCCTTCCTTTCCAAAATGTTAAGTTTATTAATATTGTAGTAATAAAGTCCGTTTGATTTTGTGCTGGCTCAATAGTCTCCCAACTCCATTTGGTGTGTTGTTTGATAAATGAGGAAACTCAATGAAGTGTGAGTAGGTTAACTGGTGATTGATCAAACCATATCCTTTAAGTAAAAAGAAAAATGTGTTAACAGTGGGGAGAAGGATTTTGGGCTCAGGAAAGAAAATGAGACTAAAACCAAGTAAACCCATCTAAGCTGCTTTTTTTTCATAGTGACAGAAACATTTATAACTATCCTGTCTGACAAATGTCTTAAGTCTACCTGAAATAAAGGACTGTGCTAAAGCTTTATAGAAAGCAGCTAAGAAGACCATGTGAGAGCTCAGCTCTCTCTCGTGTAAAATAATTGAGTTCAGCTCAGTGGTGAGTTCATAGTGCTTGTGAAGTACTTTGCATGAAAGTATTACCAGTCTTACAAGGTACTTCCAAGCAATATTAACTTAGATCCTAGTTTGCTTTAATTCTTTACAAGAATGAAAAGATATAAATGTTGGTAAACTACCTGATATTTTTGAGCCCAGCTTCATCACCATGATTATTTCTTCATGGCTGAACAAAAACTGCTGCATCTCCCTTTGCATCATGTAACTTGTTGGCCAAGAGTGGATGCTAGAGCCTCCCAGCTGTTTGTCACAGCACTCCTCTGTACCACACAGAAGTGACCAGTCTGCATGTGGTGTTCTGGCATTAGCCCAGATTCCCATTGTGGCAAACACACAGAAGGTACTTTGCTGTTTTTAATGTATTGTTTTCAAGTCAAGTAATGGTGGTATGCATCCAATGCCTTCATCTGCTTCCACATAACTGCATAGCTCTAAACATAAAAGTTTTCTTTGTCATTCACGTTTGTACTAATGCTACCGTATGCTGCTAAGTACAGGAGGGTGGATGTCAGGACTCACTTTACAATTTGAGAGGTCGAGAAAGCTCCAGTCCAGTTACAACTCAGTGGTCAGTATTTTGGTGCAGAGATTGATTAAGGCAACCACTGTAAACAGGGATAAGAGAGGAAGTTTCAAAGCTGTTACCCATGATCAATGTATATGGTTCACACACATTGCACCAGGAAATATTTGGACAGGACATAGGCTACAGCAGTCCTAAAATCTTCAGTAAATCAACAGTTATGATAATATATGTCAAAAGAATACATAAATTAACTCAGAAGAGAGTACTTCACCAATCAATCATGGAATGAAAAGGTGTGGTATATGATTTCATTGCAAGCTGAGTCAGAAATAATTTTTTGGGGACTGAAGGGATGCCAGCTCCTTATGAAATAAGACCACGCTCTAATGCTCCAGCCATTTTCTCTCACTACACATGCCAGACATCCAACTGTTCTTCAGCAGCTGTAGTTGGTATTGATGCCAGGCAAGTACTGAAATGTGACAAAATGTGGGACGTAACCCAAAGCCAGAGTTCTTATTCTTGAGCCACGAGGTCCTTTTGTTCCTTTTGGCTGCCAAAAAAGACTGGAAAATTAGAGTATTTTTAACATTTTTATCAAGAGAGTTTTGCCATGTGAAACTTATTAATTACACCATCATACATTGGGGTCAGAAAATACTGTGTTACAGATTAGAAAACATACTCAGCAATGGCAGGTATCTTTGGTTTTTTGGGTTAAGGCAGCACGATATATTCACAGTAAAGTAGATATTACTTTCAAAATTTTTTACCAGACAGATACTAAAAAGACTTTGTACTAGATATTTTGTACCAGATATTTTGTACCAGATCCTTTGTACTCTACTATCTATAGCCAATCACTAGCAATGTGAAACCACACGTAGAACAGAATAATGACTTTAATGTTAATAGGCAACAAAACAGGCAGAAGTATATGTAATGTCATATTTATTGTTTAAAAAGTATCACTGGGTTCAGTGCAAAGGTTACTGAGATATGTTTTGGCAAAAATTCTCCAAATAGATGCTTGAGATTGTTTTGTACATTTGTGCATGTCTAGAGACATGAGATGAATTTTAGCTTATTTTTCCCAGGGGTGTTGAATCAAAGATTCTGAAGCAGAATGAACAGAAGTACAGCATGGTATGAATTTTCAGGGCTATTTTTCAATTTCATTTTTTCAATTTTGATTTTTTGTCTCAATACTTTAGAAGCTGCTGTTCTTGGGCCCTTCCTTAGGTTGCCATCATTGTTTCTCACCTTTTGATTTGAGTTGCGTAGAAAGTTTTATAAGACTTATACTACTGTTTGTTTTCCCTTGCCATAAACCCTAGGAGTCACAAGGAAAATTTTGTCCCTTAGATAAATTAATTTTCCTTCAAGTTTTCATGCAGCTATGAAAAAATGGTACTTAAAGGAGTTATAAGACTTGGCCTTTTAAACAATAGGCCCAGAGGAAACCTACAGTTTATAAAAGAATAGAAGTTTCAAATGAAAGACACTAAAATCCATTTCTTTCTAAGCTGCTCTCAGAGCAAGACTCAAGCTGAAGGGGGGTATGACTGCTAAGGCCCAAATCAGCCAAAGGAGTGGGTTAAAGCAGCTTCAGGGCTGCTTGAGCTGCTCCATGGAGGTTGCTATTATGCCGTGTTGCCATCTAGGGATCACCAGAGTGCATACCCAGGGGCATGCTCCAACACATTCAGGGCCTGGAAAAATATGGTGATATTTTGTATGTATTAATTTCAAGGATTGCTTAGACAGCAGTCACATATGCAACTCTCCCTCTTACTCTTGCATTGTATGAAGAAGGATTTGGGACCAAGACTGGCCCAAATATATGTTGTCAGTTTAACATTAGTTACCATTCAGGAGTGGTAATCTCTGTACTCAAGAACAAATGAGAATCCTTCAGAGTTCAGCTGAAATAGAACACTAGTATTTATTTCCCTCTCTGTAACTTGAAGCTCTGAACATAACATTATCCCACACTTTAGGTCTGCTGATAGGCCAAAGAAAGTTTTAAAATTCTAGTAGGCTGTAAGTTTTATCTTTTCAACAGAAGGGAAAAACAAAAAAAAAGTACAGGCAGAATGTTGCAAATGGTAAGAAACAGAAAAGTCTTATGGGGAAAGCACAGAGCAAATGCAGTGCCTGTGGAGCAGGGAGAAAAAGAGCAGGGAAGGTCATGACAGGAAAAGTCAAATAAAGAGTCATGCAGAAGATGAAAAGAATAGCAAAGCTTCATATAAGAGCATGCAGAGCACACAGAGAGGGACTAAACACAAAGAGAGTCTGGCTGGCAACAGAAGGATGTGAGGCACTGTTGGAGAGATAAGGGACATCTCTATCATCTGGAGGAAAAAGTACCACAGAGCCTGGGTATCTCTGGCATGGGAAAAGGTCTGGAAGATTTCTGAGATAAATAAATATGAAACTTGACTGAGTGAGGACTGGAGAGATGTAATCAGTGCTCTGCATGTGCGCTGAGCATACTGAAGCAGGCAAACTTAAAGAAACTTTGCTAGGGTAGAGTCAGGAACAGGATGGCAGTAAAAGTAATCCAGGATTAAAAACTAGTGGATGAACTAGCTTGAAGAGCAAGTGTGGTTTATGGCAAGACGCAAAGCCAGAAGTAAAGGAGTCCCTAGTATAAAGTACAGCAGTGGAGCGTGCCCTGAAATCACAGACTAAGCCAGGTCAGAAGGGTTGTCAAAAGATCATCTGCTCACCTTTCATGGGAAAGGGAGTCTAGGTCAGATTACCCAGCACCCTGTCCAATCACATGTTGAAAACCTCCAGTGACAGGGACTCTACATCTTAAAAACCAACAGTGATGGGGATTCTACCACACCCCTGGAGAGGTTGTCTCAGTGAATGTTTGTTCTCACTGTAAAAAATTTCTTTCTATCATGATGAAACCTCTCCTGATGCAACTT
Organism: Irena cyanogastra; assembly: GCA_013397155.1. Classification (NCBI taxonomy): domain Eukaryota; kingdom Metazoa; phylum Chordata; class Aves; order Passeriformes; family Irenidae; genus Irena; species Irena cyanogastra. Next base: position 23,153 of record VWZV01000942.1, on the reverse strand, counting down.
CTTCCTGTAGCCCTTTGTCTTCTCCATGTGGCTTCTTGTGAATTGAGAACATCCATCCTCCTCATCACTCTTTAAATACTGGAATACTGTGATGAGGTGCCCCTCAGCCTTCTCTTCTCCAGGGAGAAAAAAATCACACTCCTCTTTCCTTATAGGACAGTCTCTCCAGCTCTCTGATCACCTTTGTGACCCTCCTTTGAACCTTCTCCAGTCTGTCCATGTGTTTCTCAAACTGTGGTGACCAGAACTGGGCACTGTACTCCAGGTGTGGCCCAACAAGCACCGTGTAGAATGGGACTATCACATCTCTTCTATCTCTGCCAATACCATCCCTGCAGATGCAGCCCAGGATTCAATTTGCTTTTCCTTCTGCAGTGGTGCACTGCTGACTCATACCAGTCAGGTTAGACAGAACTGTCAAGGAGCAGAAATAAAAATTTGGGAGTGTGTCATAGCCCAGAGGTACAGTGAACAGTGAAGCACAGATATTGCCTAATGTTGGCTTGGGGACTCTGTTGAGTAACTGGACACTTCCCTGCTGGTGGGGCTTGCTGGGCACTGAAGGCACTGAAGAGACACCGCAGCCACACTCTGACAGGTTCTGCCTGGCCCAAGCAAAAGTGGTCGGGTGCATGATTATTTTTCACATGATGATATTATTAACTTTCTCATGGTCTGTATCTCAGGGTAGCTCAGGTCTCATCTATGAAAGGCTCATTTCCAGTGAAATGAACCTACACACTGCAAATGACAAAAATAGGAATGTTTAGAATACAAGAAGCTTCAGCTCCTAATGAACGTGTACCAGAATTGTCACCTTTTGCTGACAGTCAGCATCTTGTAGTTTGCTTCCCTTAAAAAAAATCCAATCACCAAGAACCAAATACAGCTGCCAATAACTTTATTAATGACTGAGACTAATGAAGAAATTTTCAAACTGAACTACTCTTCCAAGTTTCAATAGTCTTCCATCACTACTAATTAGACTCTGTTTTCAGAAAATGCGTGTTCTTAAAAATACATATTTTGACTCTCAGAAATAAACCAAATATAAGTTAAATAATTTTAGGGAAACAAAATCAGGCAGAATGTTAATGACTATTTATAAGGTAAAAGCTAAAGTTCTGTTACCACAAACGAAATCCCATGCTAGTTTTAAACATTAAGAGGAACCTGAGATGAAATAAGCAGCTATGAGAATAAAGGAAGTATTTATAAACTGTTGAATTCTCCTTTCCCCCATTTGTGGACTGATAGCAGACCTTTTTTTAAGTTGGCCTCTGTGGTTAAGGCCAAACAAAAGACTTTTTTTTAGTCTTATACCATACTGTGGAGCACATTTCTATAAGGTTTAATGATCTCTGTTGCAAGTGTAGCTCACCAGTTGCAGATGTGCCATTTATAAACCACTGGGATTATATTATATTATATTATATTATATTATATTATATTATATTAATTCATTATATTATATTGTATTAATTAGCATTAAGATTTTTGTGTGGCAGCCTGAGCCTTGGATGCTGTGTGTATTCTCCATCTTTGCTCAGACCAAAAGGGCTCTGGCAATGCTTCTTGGAAATTTACTGTGTAAATAAGGTGTTGTGATCCAGCTGGCAGTACGTGTACTAGATCTAGCTTGTAGGATATTTCCTTTTGGTCTGATATTTCTTTTTTGTGGAAATTACAGAGGATTTTTATAGACAGAAGAGAAAGGCTCTTCCAGCCCCTCGCTAGGAGATCATGCTACCATTGGTCCCTGTGAGTGGAAGGAGCAGGGCAAGGAGCACATTCCTTACTGTACATGAACAGCACAGGAATGAAGGTTATTGTTGCCTCTGCAGCCCTGCAGGGAGGCCAAAACTGTGGCCAGGGTAAGATGAGATATGCAAGGCTCCACATGGAAAGGCAGCATGCTACCTTCACTAATGTGTACTTTCTCTTGCTTGATTGCATTTCTAACCAATAAGCAAATTAAGTTTGGTCAGCTTAGTCTTCAGAGCTTTTTCTAACATTAATAAAAAGACTAATCATTAACACATTGTTTAAACTTAAAAATAGAGAAATTGCCAATAAATATATACTGTAAGTCAGAATCTCTAGAGGACCAACAGGAATCTTAAAAAGCAAAGAATATTTGATCAGCAAAATTAGGATACAAGAAAGAAATTTAAAATAATTAGGTAAAAAATAGGTCACAAGTCTAGTATTTGTCCCTGAGTGGTTTGAAATATTACAGCTGATAATAATAATGCAGAACAGCAGACCTGTCAAATAGGCAGTTTCATATCTGAGAATATGATGGATGCTGTAATAATACCAGAGAATGTATTTGAACCATTTTGCTTTCCAACAGCAATTAATAATGGCATGAAAAAACAGCCACTATATTCTAATATCTTAAAATTATTAATGCCTTGTCATTTGCATTCTGGAATTTCAGATGAGATGACCAATTAATGCCTTGAGCTTGCTGACCAGGTTCTATGTTGCCTGATTTTAGCTCCTCAGTAAAAGGTGCACATACTGAAACAAAATTATGTATAAGAAGACTAAACTTATTTGAAAACTAGGAGGAGGAATTAAAGCTTTTATGACTGCAGTTCACAGTCTTGCTGAATCTGAAATTGTGAAGGACTTTGGTTCAGACATCTCAGACCTACATACTCCCAAATTTGTATGCAAATACAGGCTTTTCTGAAATTCCCCTTGATATCCTCCTTCCTATGCTCATCAAGCTTTTGCTGACTAAACTGGCTTCCATTCACTATGTCACCAGCATCAGAACATTTCAGAAAAGAAAACTGAATTGTGACAGCGCTGCCTTTGCCACACAGATGGTGCATTTGTTTGCAGCAGCAGTAAAAGTGAACACCAAGGGTGACTCTGAACAGCTCTGAGATGTTTTCAACAGTGGCCCTTTATTCTAAATGACAAATGTGAATTCAGAAAAGGACAGATAAAATCTGCTGAACACATAAACCAGTCAACAGGCAAGTCAGCGGAACACAGATGGACCGCAGCCATTATTCACCTTATCTGAATCCATGGCGCTTCAGCTGAAATTTCCTAGGTGTAATAAATCATGGGGGGAAATGGTCTAATAAAATCCATGAGACTCCCTTAATTATCAGAAGGTGAAAGTATGAGGAAACAACAGAGAGTATCAGCAAAGTAGAAGCACCAACTGCACATTCCCTTGTTTTGGCACAGCACACCTTTAACAATCCAACAGGTCTGTCCTGCAGTCTGGGAAGAGTGCTCTCACAAGAGCCACTGCAGGCACAGTGGACTGAAGAGGACTGAAAGCAAGCGAAAAAGATGTTTTTACAGTTAGTTGTGCTTGCAAACATAGACTGAGTATTTATTCAGGATCAATTTCAACACATGGATGAGGATCCAGTGCTTGGATTAAAAGGCATGGAATACCTTTCCACATAAAATTTCGGGATCTGGACCAAAGCTTATGTGGCTCTGTTTCAAATATCAGCACGCAACAGGGACAGTACACAGAACAATACCAATTAAGCAGCTGGCTAAGTTAAAGGAAAGGTTTCACAGTGGGCTTTTCTTTTCTCCTAGATTTTTTTTCTGACTTTATTCTGAAATCACACCCAGTGTTTCTCCACCAGCTTCAACCAATTAGACAACTAAAAGAGAAAAATTTTTCAAAATGCATCTGTGCCAACATAAGGTGGCTAAAATTTTTTTAATAAGACTTGTCATGTGGACATAGCTTTAATTCTGAAAGGACAGCATATTTTGAGTTCTAGAGCAGTTAAACAGAAGATACATTCCAAAACCAAAGAAGATTGTTAATGCATAAAAAGATGCAGATTATGACCTGACCAGTCCATGCAGGGGATCTGATTAGGTAATTTCAGGCCATCAACAAAGATAAAACACAAAAACCAGGAAGGGGAGAAAAGCTACACTCCAAGATATGTGGCATACTTTGGTAGACACCAGCAACAGATGTTCTGGAGGTTTATTTTTGGTTTTTATTGTCAGAAGACCTACACACATTTATGTAACAAATTGCTTTTCCACTTAAACTGACTTCATTCTTTTTCCACATCTTAGGCAAAGCCACCAAACATCATCCTAAAGTCACGAGAAATGCCACTGGCAGGACATGTGATGTGAGAACAGTGAAAGACATACCAACCTGTGACAACGTTGGACTTCAAATCATCTTGGTCTAGTCATAAAGCATTTGAAGACAAGGTCCCAGAACAAGGAAATTAAGCCAGCAGTACAACTTCAGTGTCTGAAGCAAGTGAAAGCATTGCTAAAAGTAAGAGTAAGGTGGAAAGGAATTCTTACTGATGCTCACAGTGCTGCTGAGTTTGAATGGGAGGAAACCAGCAGTGAAAGGGTTATTGGTAAAAGGCAATTTGGATAGGCTTTTTAAGGTGGGCCCAAGCAGAGCAGTCCATGTATCTGTGCAGGAGCAAAAGTTAAATCCTGAGAGCAGTGTTAAGTCCTATTGAAAGAAGCAGGGAGATGGTACGACTGAAAAGAGGTTACTGCAAAGGACACAGATATTAATGGGATGGTTTGCTGAACCAGGGGTATCTGTAATGGTAATGCTGCAAGAAAGCAAATAAAATTTTTGGATATGCATAAAAAATAGAAGGAGTTACTTTAATATTGGCAAGCAGAGTAATTGCTGTTGGCATATTGTGCTTATCTCTGATGTGCGTGGAATATTAAGCATGAAGATTACTGGTAAACTAGAGAAGTACTAAAATCACTTAACATCCCTAAGAAAGAGTAACATTTTGTGAGTCTTATATACTCAAACAAAACCTGGACTTGGACAGAGAAATGGAAAGAGGAGGTTTAATGTGTAACAAAGTGTGTGATTTAAAGTCAAATTTAAAGTGAGTCAAGTAATCACTGTGGCAATTTAGTGAAGATTTTGTGGATTTTTTTACCACTATGCATTTTTAGTCAAGACTGCATGCTTTTTAAAAATATTTGACGTGGGTCAAACAAGAATTAAGCTAGGGGAGCCTGTGTCTTCCTTTATAATACAGTCAGGCATCAATAATTCATTCTTATGCTATAATTTATGAATTTTCCAATTTACAGCAAATCAGCTTTTTTGATTCTTCGAGAGCAGTTATGCAGCTCTGTGAACATTATCTATTGAATAAAAATGCAAACTATTTATGCATTTGGTGATCTTTCAACCGAAAAACATTCAATGCCACTTTTATGAAAGAAAACAAATGATCATTTACATATGAGTTGTAAAAGCACTTTGATATCCTCCAGCTCTTGCTATCTATATAATGATTTACTGACTTAACAGCACTGGTAATTCACTTCCTAAAGACATCAAGAAAATATTGTCAAAAGGAGATCAGTGTAATTTGTTTATTACAAGTGTAGAGATAGAGACCTACTTGGAAAATATGGCAATAGAGTTAAATCTTTATGGGCATGATAAAGATTAATGCAAATGAAAGATAAAGAATAATAAAAGCAATTATACTGCAAGCAGAATGTATAAAGTAGTTTCTCTAGTTTCAGCAAGGAGCTGTTACTTGAGTGCTATGAGGTTTTAGCCACTTTTTTTTGGTGTTAGTCTAAATCCTAAAATGTTGCTAGTTTTTTTCTTTGCTTCTGTACAAATATTCTATTTTCCTGTTTTTGCAAGCAGTGGACAAAGCTGAAAAAAAAAGTGCAGAATGGGTGATGGTGCTCTTTTCAGTTACTCTGAACGGTAAGAATTTTGGGGAAATTTGACTTCAAGTCAAGTAGGGGTTATTCTTAAAGCCTGAGAACATATGGTTCGACTTTTCTTGGAACACTCATTCAGATTTTAAAAAAACCCAGTCACAATGTGTATTTCAATCCCTATCTCAATTCTTAACATTTAGCACTTGATGTACACTGTTTTCAGTTAAAACTGATTATGAGATCCAACATGAGAGAAAATGACCCTGGCTGAAACAGTTACCATACATCAGCTTATCTACAGAACTAGTAAGCTTCAGATCTGAAGGAAATTTGGGACAGTTGCAGTTTAGTTCAGCCTGCAACAAAAGAATCCAGCCAAATTCTTTCACATTTGCCACACCACAATAATTCCACAGACATTCACCACGGCTTTGCTTATTTGAGGTTATTTACTGTGCAGTGTTTAACCCCAAGTTAAACAACCAGCCAACATACTTAAGAGTAAATGCAAAGTTATCCTAAGGTGTTTTGTGCAGAAGAAGTACAAAGAATTTGAAAATACGTGCCTGCTACTACTGCGAATGCAGAAAATAAAGAAAAAAGTGTTAAAAAACCTACAGCAAAATAGTGAAGGATATCCTGAGAGGGCTCTGAGCCTACAGACCATACTCCCCCTCCAAAGCATGATCTGCTGTCCTGGATGTAGCTATGCCCTAAACCAGAGTCCCTTCTGCCCCTCCACCATGCCTCCGAGGGCTCTGTCAGACCTGTGCTAGAGTGAGGCATACAGTAACCTGTGGGGCACTGCTGGCAGGTGAAGATTTCTCCAAAAACAAGTAATGGAAGAAGCAACCTTCCCAGTGTGCAAGGTCAGCTTGGTCCCAGCCTTCCTATGTGCTTATCCACTCGTGTGAACAACTTTGAGGGGACCCTTTAGTAATCAGGCGTCCATACGCTAAACTCTACCATCAGGAGTAGGACTTAAGAATTCACTAAATACAAACTAGGAGGAAGGTGAAGACAATCAACACAGAGTCCCCAAACTCAGAGTTAAGAACAACACTTTTTTCCCTAAAAAACTGTGCTACATCTCTTCAGGCCCATACAATTTCTACTTTTTTTTTATAGGGCTTGTTTACTGCTAGCAGGCCTGGTTTAAGATTTTTCTACCATGCCTTTTGTATCCTTTCTTTGCCTCTTCTGTCTCAAACATAAGCTTTGTGTCTGTATTTTCAATGCTTTCAATAGCCTACTTGCCCCTTACCTATTTTCTGTCATTATACAAAGATTAATGCCAATTTGATTAGGTTTCTGTAGTTCACCTGCTGCTGTTTCAAACATCTTTGTGCCTTCTTCCATGCTGTCCTTGCTGGAGTTTTCTTTCAACAGCCACAGAACCTGATAAATTTTCTTCAGCAAATCCCACCTTATGTCTTCTTCACCATGAAGTACACACAGAAACAAGAATTCCACTGATGGTGTGTTGCAAACTGTGCCTTCCCTGCTGATCAATACAGTCTCATTGTTTCCCTCATCTGCCCATAGCCATCTGCTGTCTTTTGTCTTATACTTTTGAGTTCTTCAGGGCAGGAATTATCTTTTTGCCCTATATTCCTATACAATGTAACATTATAATCACAGTTCAGGATTATGGCTGCTAGATAACACGATAATACAAACAAATTATAACAACGGAAAATTTGCTCCAAGTTCTCTGTGATTTTTTGGTTGGTTGGTTGGATTTTTGGTTGTTGTTTGTTTTTATTTTTTGTTCGTTCGTTTGTTTTAAATGTAAGACTTGGAAATAGGAGGTGGTTCAGGAAAAACATCACGGATTCCACTGTTTTTCAATGCCTCTGACAAAGGTTTAGAATAGCAGTAGGTGAGAATATTAATTCGAGTCTTTTAGTGTAGGGCTGGATCAGGCTCGGCAGGTCTGACAGCCTGTCTCCATTGTAACTCCTCCTAAAGGCAGGAAGAGGATTCTCACGGGAAATGAATCAGCCCCTACGGAGCCCACGAGGCAGCGTGCAAGAGGAGTTGTGCTACTGCCTGGCAAGATTGGTGGCTCAGGTATAGGACCACGTAGTGACATTTTTATCATAATCCCTAAGAGAAATAGGATGGTTTTTCCTGTTTATTTTTATTTTAAGGTGAATGTCACAAAAGTTGAAGGGCTGCAACTAAACGGGGTCATAATAAGAGAAAATCCAAGATTATTTCCACAGAGATCGTGATTCAGAGAGACTGCTGTGAACCACAAATGCAAAATTATAAATATTACAAAGCTTGTGTTTATGTGCAAGAGGCCTAAATTTCAGTTTTCTCTGAGAATCCTCATTCCAGACGCCTCTTGGTGCCTACATGCTCACTTACGAGACTGTGATATGTTGGGGGATTATTTTATCTTGCAGTGAACGGGGAAGGTGTTAGAATTTGCCCGTCTTTTCGGAGCCCAGCTCCAGCAGGCACTACCTGACTCAGCTCACAAACTAGAGCCACAGCATCAAATTTCCCAACCCACTTAATTTGAAAGCCTGCCAAGATAGGTGAAAGACCTTATAAATATGTAAAGCAGGAAGTTCAAATTACACAGTGATGTAAATTCCCAGTGATTGATGCCCTTTTAAAAACAATAAAAATCCTCGAGAAACTACAACGTTGGTGAATGTGCTTCCCTCCCGATGGTGTCTGGCGGTGCCGTGCGGAGTTTGGCTGATGTATTGTACTTTTCGTGCGGATTTTATTTTGGATTTCTACCACTTCCTGGAGGCCAGGGGGAGGCACAGTGGGAGGAACCAAAAAACTCGGTGCCACAGCCATTTTGTTTGTGGGCAGCATGGTAGAATTCTGTCAGTCAGTATAAGGAGGGGTTTTTAAANGGGGGCGCCGCTGCCCGCGGAGCCCATCGAGCCAACGCCGGCCCCGGCAAAGTTGTGACCCCGGCGGCACCGGGTCCCCCGCCCCGGCTGCGGCCGCCCGCCGGCATCGCCCGCCGACCCTCGGGAAGCCGCCTCCTTCCTCGCCCGGCGATCCCGGCGGGGGGANTTTTAAAAACAATAAAAATCCTCGAGAAACTACAACGTTGGTGAATGTGCTTCCCTCCCGATGGTGTCTGGCGGTGCCGTGCGGAGTTTGGCTGATGTATTGTACTTTTCGTGCGGATTTTATTTTGGATTTCTACCACTTCCTGGAGGCCAGGGGGAGGCACAGTGGGAGGAACCAAAAAACTCGGTGCCACAGCCATTTTGTTTGTGGGCAGCATGGTAGAATTCTGTCAGTCAGTATAAGGAGGGGTTTTTAAAACAGTATTTATGGAAAAACTATTCCTGCCGTAACGGATGTATCTGTTGAATTTAGTGTTAATTTAGTCCTTTCATAAGGTAGGTATTTATAATTGTAAGTAAATCGAGTATTTGTTGGGATTCGAGCCTCCCCACTTTCCAGGAATCATGGATTTTGTTTCAGGCATGACTGGCTCTTTGGGATGCTGCGAGGCTGCCGGAGCGCGGCGGGCGGGGGTGCGGGGTGCCGCGGGGGGAGGCCGAGGGATGCGCCGGGCGGCACAAANGTCCATATTGTTACAGCCCTTTTGCAAGGGCTGCCTTCTTCGAAGGTAAGTTTGTGCTTTTAACCAAAAATATTCCTTTCTGCGGGTTTGGGGCATGTATTAGTGCTGTGGAAGATTTTCGTTGTGTTGATGAACAAAATGTAGTCTTGTATTTTTCATAGCTTTGATCTCATGTGAATCCCACCCAACGGTGTCTCCTTAATAGCGACAATTACTGAAGTCAGTTTTGTTTCCTTTTTAAAATTTTATACACGCGAAGATTAAAAACAATTTAACTTCAGTTTAGGAGTATAAGAACTCAAGTATTTTCCAGATGGACTTGGTGTTTTTTGTTTTTTTTTGGTTCTGGCTTTTTGTTGGGGCGGGGGGGGGCAGGGGGGGAATTCTTTACCGAGTAATAAACGGATCCAGGACCAAATATGTGACTGTCTATATAAATATAATGCAGCTCTCGTGTATAAAGAAGCATTTTATGTTGCTACTGTATGGTCTGATGGTAGCTAAAAGAGTTTACAATGCCATTTGTGATGGGTCTTGATGGATTACTTTGGTCTAAAGTAAGGGGGAAAACTGCCCTTGGTATGGTGAAGGTGGAGATGGATATAAGAGGGTTTATATTAAGTTATGTCTCTTACTAAACAGTGACCTTTTTATTTACAAATTCCAGCTCTTGTGATAATTAGCTTAAAGCATTAGTTATATAAAGGTTCTTATTTCCCCACACTTCACTTATATGTCTTGGTGTTGGGTTGTTTGTATTGTTTTGTTTTGGTTTTTTTTGGGGGGTGGGGGTTGAGTGGTTTGTTTGATCTTTTTCTTCCAAGAAGGTACATTTGGGAGACATTTTGTAATTTTTGGCATTTTTCTAGGCGCTTTCCTTTTTTTTTTTTTTTTTTTTTTTCCCCGGGGGGGGGTTTTTTTTTTTTTGTCTTCTTCTTC
>VWZV01000942.1:243-12892 GCA_013397155.1 Irena cyanogastra | reverse complement strand
GGGGGGAGGCGGCCGGGGGGAGAAAGGTGGGGCACGGGTTGATCTATTGTATCTTTTCCTTTTCTCTGTATCAAAAGTAACCACAAATTAGTCAGAGGGACGATGAAATTGTATCTCTACAAAATTGTGGTGTCGCATGAACTATGGCCCGGCAGAGGCATGACCTCACCCTTTCGCTGGTTTGTGTAATGAAGCAGATCCTTAATTTTTTTTCAATCCTGTACATAGGGTCCAGTTTTCCTCAGTGATGAGATTTTCGGTCCCACCCCCAAAATGATTTCACAGTGGCTGCAGATGAAAGATTTTACAATGATTTTTTGCAGCCAATATGGAAGGCTTTGGCACACACTTATTGTGCAACTAGTCCATTGTTTGCTTGTTGTGAAGTTAAAGGTTCCATCCACGGCCGGTTATCAAGCGCTAAGGTCCCCCTTGCTCTCGTGCTTGCATATGCAAATCTCCTGATGAGGTCAATAGGAGTTTGGGTTGTGTATGAAGGTGGGGTTGAAAAGAAGGGAAAACCTAATGTAGTCCTTCAGATTGTAAGAGGATTCACCTGAGGTGGGCGGGTTATTTCTTTCCTGTTGCTAAGTGGAGCATGCATTTTACATGTGTTTATACATAGATACATGTTAATGTGTGTTTTTTTCTTTTGTTACAACCTACAGATCTCCTCGGTTCTAAGTGCAAAAGGATTAGAAGGCTTTCTGCTAACATCCATATTAGGTGTAAGAAAAACAGAAGTGATTAATGTTCTAAGATGGGTGGGAAGATATAGTCAAGCCCATGATCAGAGCATATATTGGAAACTCAACAGGTTCAGGAACAAATTTGACATTAAATTTAACACATTTTTAAGGAATTGATGTGCCTGTTATTTTGGACTGACAAAAGCTGATAATTTAAGAGGCCTTTGCATCTATTTTACATTTCAATGCCTTCAGTATTTTCAAAGAATAAATTTGACAAATACTAGGCAGTACGAAACAGCCTCTAAACTTCTTGTGAATGTTTAAATCTTCAATAATGCATTTAGATATTGGTTCAAAGAGTTTGCTGATTAAGTTAATTAGTTTTATGGAAACTGATATACAACTTCAGTAGATCTCTGTAATGGTCTCTTATTCGTTATCTTTTTTTAAAAGAAGGTAAATTTTGCTTCTGTCTTAGGTAAAATACATCTTGCAACCTTCTGCTAGTACCAAACATATATCCAAGAGAGCAGCCAGCTTTTATCACCTCTCCTCCATCAGACAAGATCTGCTTTTATGGATTCTTGGCCGGAGCAGAACCTGGTGGCCTATGACAGCGCAGTATGACCATTACTTCTTTGGTGTCCTGGTAGAACTCTTAGGTCTTGAGGACAAATATCAAGACATAAATCCTCTTAGAAAGTGTGGATTTTGGCCATCCTCCATTTCAGTTTCTGAGACTTGTGTGAGGCTGACTTTCAGTGGGACTTAGAGAAACCCAGCAGCAGGCCCTGGCTCTCCCAAGAGAAAGCAGCTTTCCTTCCTAAGGATGGCTCTGAGAACAATTTCATGTTCTCAGAGAAGGACTGATAGAGGTTTTGCAAGCATCTCACATTCTCAAAATAACAGGTGCTGTTTTTCACTTTAGTTTACTCTACCTTTGTGTGTGTTCTCAAAACATGCTCTCTCTATGTCAGCCAATGGTGCTGGAGAGGCAGTGTGTCATTTAGCCAATCAATAGCTGTTAGTGAAAGACCCTCTAAAAGGGTCACATGTTACAATAAAGAGAGCCTTCTGATCCATCGAAACCTTGGAATCTTTGTCTTCATCCTCTGGGACAAGAGCAGCAGACCTGATCACTAGGACATAAGGTTGGCATTTTGGGCACAGTTTATGCCAATAGAAGTAGTGCCAGCTGTTGAACTTACTATAATAATTATCAATCTGAGAGAATCACTGGGTTGTTTAATTCTGATGCCACTTTTCTTTTTCGACATAATTTAGACCAATGTTCAGTGTGCTCATACATGGACAACAGTACTGAGCAAATGATAAACTGAGGTGTTTTAATGCTCTTCTTATCATCCTGCACTATGAAAGCAATGATTTCTTGTGGCTGCAGCCTGTGCATGGCCATGAACAAACTGATTGTTCTGATCTTGCTGCTCAGGGTCAGTTTGAGCCCAGTGAAGTCGGCAAGAACATGAATTCGGGATGGAAACTTGCTTCACACTTGCTCCCCTCTCTCCCATTCAACTGAGGCTACTCTTTAACTTTGGTTGTGGTTTTGCAACTTTGAAGCTGCAGCTTATGAAAGTGTCTGGTTTTAATCCTACCAAATAGTGAGGTGAGACGAGTGAAGTGCTGATCTTCTGCGATTCAGTGGTTTTCACACTTATCTCCTCCTTCCTTTTTGAGCCATTGTGTTGCCAATAAGGAGTAAGAAGCGTTTAAGATTCTGCATCCTCTCAAAGCTAGCAACTATTTACCTCCTGCATCTTCTGCAGAAATGCCTGGAAGAGTAATTTCTGTGGTGTGGCTCAATCTTTATTGTGTTTTCCCCATCTGCTCCTTCTGAAATACCAGTATGTGGAATTCCAGGACCTAAAGCATAAGAACTTTTTTTTTTTTTTTTGGGTTTTTTAATTTTCTCCCTTACATATACCTCCATTTCTAAGGTGCCAAAATTACTGTACTTTTCTCCTAATATAACTTCCTTTATACCTAGAAAGTCTATATGGAGTCTAGACACCTTTGAAAGATATTTGGGTCTCTTGGCTTAAAACTCTTTGAAGTATGGGATCGTACTATAAACCAACCTTTTTCAAGAGCTTAATTCAACCTGACTGACCAAAATGTTCTTTGTGCCTTCATGAGATTCCTCTTACTAATATTACTAGTATTATGTACTCAAGTAAGAGTCACGGTAAAAATGGCTGTCTAAAATTGTCAATAGTAGTTAGTGCAAGACGTGTAGATCCCAGGCAAATCATAATCAGCTTCCAAAGTCAACCAAAATACTGTGCAAACATTCATCAGAAGTGGATTGGTGGTGTAGAAGAATGTTGTTTGGGGCTCAGCTCAAACAAAAGCATTACCCCCTGCTTCATTCACTCGTATGTTGTGCTCTCCAGTGTCCTATGCTGACAACATACCTTGGTGCCTGGGACTCCTGTCTGTTATCTTTTGAGGGCTCTAAAGTATTTATTGTGTCCTTGATTCAACAAGGCTTCAAAGGTGGGGGGACTATCTCTACGCTGGACATCTTGTGACATAATCTTGTTTCTCACCTTTCTTATTTCATAACTTTGCTAGCTGTACATCTCCACATCATACTTGTCAGCATCAACTTGTAGCAATGAATAATTAGTTTAAAATTTACTTCAAGGATCACCTGTTTCCCAGCTGTGAACAAAGGACAATATATTACATGCCTGCTTCAGACTCATCTTCTCCAAAGTTAGGTCTCTCCACATCTCTTCCAGACTGGTATTTGCATGACCTTTCAGTGTTATGAAATTATCTGCTCTAACTCCTAAATGCCAGAGGAACTGCTGTAGCTACCACATCCTTCCACCTTTTAGCATTCTTCATATTTTTCCTCTCTTAGCAAATAGTACAAGAAGTTAATTCACATTGCAGTGTGAGACAATCTTAGATTTTAAATTCTTTAGTAAATATACAGAGTGGGGGAATGTCAGTGCTTTGAAATATAATTCCTGTGTTGCTGTCATGCACCAGCACCAGTGGCTTCAGGTCCTGTGGGCTTCTTTAGACCCTTTATAAGGTCACCTTTCCAGTTTATTGTGTTACCACTGGACTGTCCAGGAGCAAGATAATAACAATATTATAAACTTCCTTAACAGGAAGGCTGGTTAATCAGTTCTCTACAAATAGTAGAAATGGGTGGTCAGAAGGTATTGCAGTGCTTAAAAAGTCAGTACATTTGCTAAAAATTATTCTCTCTGCTTATCTCCCAATATAAACAACAGAGAAATGGGAACTGCCAAATAACATGTGAGTCCTAGTCTTCACTACTTGTGCAGTGAGTTGGGATGCTGTTGTGGAGCTCCTAGATGGTAAATGAAAAGTTGCTTAGAGCCATGCAACACCATACAACAGAAAACAGTATTACAGATGCAATGTCTATTGCTTTGAGCATGAGTAAAAATAGCAAGAGCTCTAAAAGGAGTCCATGGGAATTCCAGCTTGGAGCAAATGACTGAAAATGGGGGATGCTGACTTGCCATCTTATGTTGTTGAGCAGAACCTGGATCACTATTGCTAGTGAATGGGAAAAGGATGAGTTAGATTTTACAATGCATTGAGCACTGGAATTTCCAGAGGAAGAGAAAAGGCGGGATTCGATCTCATCCCCACTCCCACGACTGCCTCATGGATTTTACTCAATAATGTTTAAATGTAAAATGTAGGAATTCCAGGGAACAGCGAGCAGATTTGTTCTTCTCAGAGCAGTCTTCCTTTTGTCAGGTTCTGTTTTGGTTTTTCCTTGGGTTAGAGATCTGGGAAATGGGCCTGTAAGGTGGTGTTAACTCGCATTTCCCTGGATTTACAGTAAGTTGTACTTCTGAGTGAATCAGAATCCCTGTATTGTACACATTCATGTAGAACTTCACCTGCCTTTAGATGAGGATTGTTACATCTGTAATCCTCAGTGGGCAGCAACAGATCAAGTAAATCATAGCTTTTAAAAATGACAAAAGGACTCCAACAACAGCAAAAACAACAAGCAAAGAAATAACCAAATTTTGGACGTCTACTGTGATAAGAACTGTATCTTAAATTTAACTGAGTATCCTGATCAGGTCTCCATCCGTGGCTAGCTCAGAGATATTAGTCCTCTAACAGGACTAATACTTAGTCAGAGATATTCCATGCCCATGAGTTTGCTAATACTGACCTGTGCATGATTTAGGTAATGAAAAGTTACCTCTTAATCCTCACTCTCCTTCAGAGCCTAAATGGAAGCAAGACTTTTGTCCTCACAAGGATGTGCATCTGGAATATTCATCAACACAAATAAGAGTGAGCTTTTCATGTTTGTTCAAACAAATCAGGTGACTCAGATCTGAGGATTTCAAGGCATCCCTTTCTATTTACTAAAGAATCTTGATGCTGCTATAACCTGATGACTAAAAGGATAACTTCTTGAAAGGGTCCTTTCACCTGACAGTTTTTCATCTGTAATGCCGGGGTAGATCGGGCATGTTTTCTGGCTGGATTTATTCAAACGACTTTTTTTTCTCAAGAAAATTTAAAATTTAATTTAAAAGGTTATAATGCAGAGCAGCTGTGTTATTTCTGATGCTCTTAAAGGTATCCACATAAGGCAGAACATCTTGATGTCTTTAGACAAAGTGCTTGTGTATTCACAATTCAAGAAGAGTGCTGCAATCAGCATCTTTTAAGGAGAAACCATGCTGGATAACAGAGAGGGGAAAACACACATCTGATAACTCTGCATAGACACTTTCTGTTTAGGCCATAAGCACATAATGAATGAAGATTCCATAAGAAAGTATTCTGCTTTCTTTTGTCATCTGTGTTGTGGGAATCTGTGGGATTTGAAAGGTGTGGTCAAGCAGACTTCCAGATGAGCTACTTTAATGTGAGAAACTGTTTTCCTTCCAATCTTTCATATTCTCCCTTGATATTTTTTTAAATTAGGTTGTGTCTCTTTATGCTAACACCCTTCTTGAGTTGCTTATAAGTCAAAAGCTTAGCAGACTTGGCATGTGTGACTGGTGGCAGGCTGGTACACATTAACCCCAGTGTTAATATCAGGGGTCTGTTGTGTTCTCTTGGTCAGAGGAGCAGAATGTCAAATCATCCATAAAAGTGACACACTGTGCAATAAGAGAATGGGAACTGAGTGTCTTTGTCAGAGATGGATGAGGGGGTGAAATTCTTACCTGCTCGTAACCTGAATGATTTGAGAAAACCACTCTTTGTTTGGCTCTGTTTCTCAGATTGTCCTAACAGCAGATTTGAGGATTTTGCAGGGGAAGTGAAAAGAAAATGCCAGTGATATCACAGCACCTCTGGTTTCCATATCTGCCTACATTAGTGACAGAGAAAATAATGTAATGTGATTTCTTTATTTTACTTTTCACGGCAACTTCACATTTGCATCTAAACCAAAACACTTCCCTCTTAACATCTCCCATAAGTTGTTTGCATTCTCTAAATGTTGAAAAACCTCAGAAATTGCATTTTCTTCAGTTTAACCCTATCAGAGTTTTAAATTTTTAAGCATCTGCTATCATTTGAAGATACATAGGTAAGGTTATCTCAGTCTCATCTGATCAGTTTTATATTCAGAACTAGCCTCCTCTGCTGGATATTTACAGTCAAACTTAATTCATTAGGCCTTTTTTCCCCACTAATGCAGCATTATTAATTTATGCTTTCTTAACTTTGTATATAAACATTGGGTTAGAAATATTATCATGATTATTTGTATCCCAGAAGACAAGCAATATTTTGATAACATTCACTCATGCTTAATTTAGTATAAATGAAACTACAGTGTGTAAAAAAAAAATCCACTTCTAAAATTGAAAGAATATTTGTGTTCTTGCAAGCTAATAACAAGCTTTGGACATCCAAAAGCTGAGTTATTTGTATTTTTTTCATTTCTTTGGAGAAATGTATTTATGTTAATTAAGATGGTATAGCCTGTATAAGGTACTTAATTACACATTCATGTTAATTTGATGTGGAATTCAGAGTTCACTCACACTGTAGATATGTAAGTATATCCCAATAATATTAAAATTTAAAAAATCTAAACATACATGTTAGGAAATGCCTCTTCATTCCAAGATGCAAATGTACTTTCCTGTACCAAAATATTTCTGAAGCCAAGCTAATCTCTATCTAGGTATAAGTCACTGTTTTCCTCAATAGTGTGAGGGAAGCAGATAACCTACTTTCATTCTGATTCAGGAACTGCAAATTAAAGCATTTGTCTTTGTTATAACTATAAGTTATATAAAGTTATATAGTAACTCCACATTAACTTAACTCCACATTATTTAACATCAGCAATGTAATTCTGAAGTTTGAAAATACTTGATCATACTAACCAGAAGCCCTGAAGCACTTGAAATGATTTTTCATAAATAGACTTTCAAGACAGGATCTTGGAAGTGTAAGGTAAAAATCTAAAAAGTTAAAGCATGTAATAGTAAGACATTCAGGTCTTACCACTGAACTGGATTTGCTACTTTATTTCCATATACATAGAGCCAGGCAAGTACCAAGGTAGAAATAGTTTCTGAAGTCATGTAAAGGCGCAGACCCTGACCCCAGTTTACCCCTGTATCCCATGTTGGGGTGTGAGCACTGGCAGTTGAGGTTTATGTAGTGGTGTCATGTGCATGTTTGTGGTTGTTTTTTTTTTTGTTTGTTTGTTTTTACCTTAATGGTCAATTGAAGGATTTAGGACAGTGTGCAGACCCATGTATAGCTATAATTTCTCTACTTCTATTTTCGTTTTTTAGCCTTCCACTTTATACTGTGCAGAATATCAAAGTTAGACATTCTTAGCTCTTTGATTGATGAATTGGCAATTGTGTTGGCAGGAGAAGGTAGGGCATTTCTGTTTGGTTGGTTATTGTTTGTTTTGGTTTTTTTTTAATTTGGTTGTGGTTTTGCTTGCTTTTTTGTTTGTTTGTTTGCTTGGGTTTTTTGTTGCTTGTGTTATGATTTTTTTGCAAGAAAAACATAAGGGTTTTACCTTTCTTCTGGCTCTTCTACTAGAAATAATACAGGATCATGTGATTAAATTTACTTGACTCAAGACACTATTCATGTGTTATAATCTGATGTTTGCAGATTATAACTGCAGAGGTGGTAACAGAAGTCAGAGGTGGAAACCAGCCCACCCTGCTCAAATTGTGTTTATCTAATAAATTGTTATTTTAGTATTATTATTGTCTTGTATGCCAGAACACAAAATGTTTTGAATACAGATTAAAAAAAAAACAACAACAAACAAAACCAGAGCATAAAATCAGACATTTTTGGATTTTGTTTTGTTCCCTTTTATCTTGCTACTGAATCCTAAATGATTAATTTGTGAAATGCCTTGCTAGTAAAGATGACTAAATCAAGAAATCAAGAATTCAAGGTGTGTCTAGCATAGTATTTTAGAGGGGATATGTGTTATAGAATGAAATATGAAGGAAAAAATAATAAATCACTTTTAACCCTTACAATTCCTAGGACACCTGTTCTGAATCCGTTAAAACTTAAACAAGAAAAGATGTATTTCAAGACTGAAGAGTCTCAGCATAATTTGTCTTTTTACCATCACTGTATGTAAGAGAATAACTGCTTCCACTATAACCTGTTTTCCTTAGACACATAAAAACTTAAGTCTCCAAAACAAGCTATATAAAGGAAACTGATTCTTTTCTGGCAGTACTAAAAAAAGCTATCAAATCCTTTGTGCTTTCAGATAGAGCCCATTTTACCATTTTCTTGGTTATCTGTCCAGGTGATGTTGGGACAATGATGAGTCCATAAATTAATAATCCTAAGTCATTAATTCCTTTTTAAGTCTTCTTAGTTCTCCTATGGACAGCTGCCTTCACCTCTACATCGAAAAGTTAGCTATCACTGGAAAAGTAGAGATCTGGCAATAACTTTTGCTGCTGCTCTCTTAGCTTTGTCTCTTCTCAGTAAGAGAATTGCTGGCTAGTGGCTTTTAGTGGCTTTTCCTTCTCTTTTGGGGATAGCTCCATGGCATATCCATTTGAGGATCTGCTTAGTCTTCCTGAGGATGCTGGACTCAACTTAGGAGTATTTTCTAAAAAGGCATTAAAAAAACAACAACAAAACAAAACAAAGCCAAAACAAGAACAAAAAAACCAGGTCAATAAAATTGTTGTATAAATAAATGAAGAGTTATTAGAAGCAGGGTGTAAGGTAGTCAAAGAGTGGAAAAAAATAAAAATTGCAAATATTTATGGATACAAAAGTCAGTGTATAGTTTAGTGTAATACAAAATACAAACAAACCATAATTAAAAAAAACCACCAAAAATGTTTAAGAAAGCTTTTTTTTAAGTTGAACAACTGTCTCCTAGAATTTGATATTCTTAAAATACAAAATGCTTGAGGCCAAAAGGCAAGAAAAGTGATGTGGTTTAACCTATATGCACATCATCTGTAGTACCTTTGTGATGATTGCTGCTAGAATGGGAGGCAATATTAAACTCATGTGCCAAAGGCTACAATTCATGCTTAAATAAATGACTGGAAGTCTTTCTTGAACTCAGAGAGATTTTAAGGTATAAAATCAGATAAATACCAAAATTTGTAAAAACTTGTCAGACAGTACACAGGACTTGCAAACCAAAATAGATGTTACATTTTTGGGCTTCACAAACCTGAGTCAGATGAGAGCACAAGAGACCCCTACCCCTGTCTGTAGGTGCATAGATCAAGTTGTATCTTTGCCCATAATGCTGAGTCTGAATTTAGTACTTTTACTTGTATTTTGAAATGGTTATATTTACCAGCTGCATAGCTGATACACAAAGTGCTTTCATTTTAGTTAAGCTTGTTCTTTTAACTGAGATTGTAA
Source organism: Irena cyanogastra (assembly GCA_013397155.1). Classification (NCBI taxonomy): domain Eukaryota; kingdom Metazoa; phylum Chordata; class Aves; order Passeriformes; family Irenidae; genus Irena; species Irena cyanogastra. The sequence goes on along the minus strand of VWZV01000942.1, from coordinate 3,305 downwards.
AAAGATAAAACCTTAAAGAAATGTCCCAAATGATTTCAGCAGTTTAAAAAACAATAACAATAGCAATTCTAAATGCCTTTTCATTATATTTCAGTTACTTTACCTTACAGTTCAGTTTTCGAAATAGACACATGGCACTTAGGTTCAACAAATTAATTTATACTTACTGATCTTTTACTGATATCTTGCAAAGAGTATTTTGGCCACTATACAAAACATACCAATTCTGCATTAGCTACTGTCACAGTGCAGCACTGATGCCTACAGATGCAAAGTGTGCATTTTGGTAAAAGCTACAAAATGAAAAAAACCCTAAAATATACCTGCATTTTCTAACTGAAAGGAAGATAAAATGGAAATATCAGTCTAGTTATGTTCCATACCTTTTCCTGTCACCATCTTTTACAGAACAGACATCAGGGCTGATGTCATATTGTTTTCCATGATCACACTTTCCATTTTACTAGCAAATTAATTTTGAGGGCTAATCAACTTCCGCTACAAAATATTTAAACACAATCTCTTTTATTGGCAAAACATTAAAAGCTGATGAGTCCAAGAGCTTCAGGCCAAAACCTTTTCTTAATGCACTGTCTTCTTTGTAGCCAAACGTTATTGTCCATTCTGCTTGCTCTGCACTTTTCTCAAGCCTGTGGCAGGGTTAGAAATGCAAAGGTCAATTAAGGATAAGTTTGAACTTGAATATTCTTCCTTTATAGTTCAGGATATTTTCAATACTTTGGTTTCTATTATGTTCGTTATGTATTGTTTTCCTTTCATCAGTATAAGTGGAGAGTTACATTTAATGGCCTTTTTTTTTGTTTAGCTGCCAGATGTTTAATTTTAATTTAATTTTTTAAGTCAAAGCTAATACTATGACAGCATATTTTGAGTTTTTGTTGGTTTTTTTTCAGCACCTTATCTGTCTGCTAATTGGATAAACTAAATTATTCAGTATTTGTGGAAAAGGGTGTAGATATGTTATGGACAATTTATTATAGAATTATATTTCCATCTAGTGTGTGTTTTAAGCTTTAGAATTAGAATAAAAAGCAATATGCATGTTTAAACATTTGATTCTGATGTAACTATTGAAGTACAAATGAATACAATGATACTCCTGACAGTTCATGCCACTCTCCTTAAAAAATAAAAAACCAACAAACAAGCCTCTCTTAAAAAAAAAAAAAAGTCTCATTCTCCCTAGCAGCTGCCTTCCACTGCATTACCCATTTGCAGTACAGGTAGAATTTAGCATCCCAGAGAAGTTATGAAGCCAAATGAGTTGTAGTTTAAGCAGTTTGGGAAACCTAGAGGGTTTTGGTTTCCCAAACAGTCATGTAAATAGTTGGCTTGAATCTTCTGTTAACAACTGCATCTAGTAATATTTCATCTAGTGTCTACTAGTGGCTTAAGGTTGAGGAGAGTGGTGGTATTATTATTACTATTATTATTATTAAAGAGGTGGTGCAACTTTAAAAATGGCTTTTGCTTCCATTATAGAGATAATTTCTAAAATTGCTAAGCAAACTAAAGTAGGGGTTTTTTGTTTGTTTTTTGTTTTGGGTTTTTGTTTGTGAGTTGGTTGTTTGGGGGTTTTTTGCTGTATCTATGCCGTATTTCTGAAACTTCTGTTTCCCAAGAGTAGTATGTGATAAAGAACAAAGTTCTGTCTACTGATTCTTGTGTGACAGTAAAATCTACACTATTTTGCATTAAAAGTGGAGGGCCACTTAAATTCAGTCAACACAGAAATATCTCGCATTTTAAATGAAACTAAGCATATCTGGGATAAGATTGATTTTTAGTACAGAGCTAGAATTACATATAACCTAGTGCGAGAACATACCTGAGCACGCAGAGCTCCTTAGCTAGACGGCTGCAGCCCCTGCCTGGCCGGAACGGAGTTTGACGTTCCCGTGGCCGCGCTGGGATGCCCTGGGGCGGCTTGTGCAGAGAGCACCGAGAGCGGGCTAACTCGGCATTTCCGATCCCTCGCTTACAGCCCAATAGTGCATCAGTTTAATCGACTCATTGAGATGTAAACGAGCTTCCCTAATCAGACACGCTCAAGTGAGTTCTGCCCATTGCCTGGGCTGAGCTCGCTTGAGCGGGTCACTGATGATAACTTAAGTCCACGCAAGGCTTAAACCAGTTCACGTGTCTGCACTTTGCTACCAGACTAAGTTTCTGAAAACCTCAGAGAAACGGGGTGGAACTGCTGTTGTGGTGGTGCCCGGTTCTTCCGGTTCATCACCGTTTTCGGGCAGGTGCCCGTGTTTCCCCTTTATTTAGCACGGACGCGAACTCGGTTCGGCGACGGGGAGAGGGACAGCGCCCGGCGGACGGCTGCGGGGCCGCGGCCGGGCCCTGAGGCGAGGGGCGCTCCCGGGGTGGCCTCGAGGTCCGACCCCCCCACTCGCGGGGCGCCGCTCCGGCCGCGGCCGGGGGCACTGCCGCCCTCCCGAGTGGGGCGAATTCAGAGCCCGGCGCCGCTGTCCCGTGGTCTGGCCCTCGAGAGGCCGGAAAAGTCAGGGCCCGCACCTCCCCGCCTCTCTCTCCCAGGTTTCCAAGAGCTGTCATGGTCAGGCGCGGCTCCAGGGAAGGTTCCCCCGGGGGTGAGGGGCTGGGGGCTGCCCCAACTTCCTCACCCTAGCAGGAGCAGAGCGCGGCTCCGCGGCACAGCTCGGCGGCCGAAGGGCGGAGCGGTGCCGCAAACGCTGATTAAAACTCCCTTTGCTCCCGACTGCGCCCCTGATCCCGGTGCCCCGATCTGGCTCTGGCGGCTCCGAGCCTTCCCGCGCTCCCGAGCCCGCGCCGCCGTGCCCGCGCCGCGCGCGCTCCCCCCGGGCGGCGCCGTGCCCGCGCCCTGCGCGATGCAGTGTGGGAATGGCTGTGGCGCTGGGGTTGGCTGAAAGAGGCGGCCAGTCGAGGTTTAATGTCCGCCATGTTGGCCGTGGCGTATTGAGCGGAACCGGAGCGGCGGAGGAGCGGAGCCAGCGCCCAGCCCAGCCGCGCCAGCGGGCGCCGCCGGGCCCCGTGTCGGAGTGCGCCCCGCCCCG
>VWZV01000941.1:32179-116722 GCA_013397155.1 Irena cyanogastra | reverse complement strand
TATATATATACACGTGTTTTTCAGGTCACAGGGAGGAGAACTACAACATATTCTTTAAAAATTGAGAACAATGAAAGTAGCTGCACAGGTTCATTAAAACTGAATCATCTAGTCACCTGCTCTGGGAAAGGAAACCACTTCTGTTGGGAACTTTTAGGGGTTTTAACTGTAATATAAATAATGTGATCAATTTCTACCTCCCTTGTTGCTTATTTCTGTCACATACATTATTGTTCTGGGAAGTTATAGAGAGCACAGGATCTTGACTGGATTTTTTTTTTGTTTAGAATGTTAGTATTTTTACTTAGTTTGTTTTCAGTTAAGTGAAAACAAAAAAAAATCCGAACAAACCAGAACAACCTCACTAAAATGCTATTTCTCCATAGACTTACAGGTTCTCTCCAGTCTAACTCTGGGCCTTAATCTGGTGTGCTTTCCTATTTTCATTGCCTTTTTATTCTGTGACTACTGACTAACATGGACTTGCAGGAAAATTTATAGTGAATATAATAAATTCTAGTTATGAACTGCATTGGTTGATTATCTTGCTGTCACATTAGAGCTGAGTACCACAATGTTCTGATATTATCTAAAGCACAGAAGAAATTTTTAACATATTTAGTATCTGCATTATTTCACTTTGAATTCTGGCCAGTGTTCTCTAAGAAAGAATAGCCCATTATGGATGTGGCAGAAATTTCCTTACTTAAAAATAAAATGAAATTACCAAATATGAAAGCTAATAATGAAATTTATTTGAGTTGATAATGAAGACCTGTGTGATTTTTACTTTAATGTGTGGTTAAAAATACAGGTGGTCAAGGCTTTGGTTTAATTTAATATTGCTCTGTTTTACTTATCACAAATGCTTGTCTGTAGTTTGCTCTCATACAATGGCTGTAAATTTTGCACATGAGTTTAGCTGTGCTGATTGAAACATCTCTGGGGTGAGTTTTGTTGGAGTTTTTTCCCCTTCCCCTATTTCTGTTTCTCCACAGTAGTTCAGATGTTTCCTGGGACTTTTTCAACTCTAGTTGTTTTAGATTATGGGTGAAATCATCTGGTTTTGGTTGGTTGATTGACTGAGTGCTTTGGGGTTTTTTATGCTAAAACAGGATTTAGTTCAGAGTTGGATCAATTCATTACACTCCCACAACTCCCACATCAAACTGGCACTGGCTTGTTTTTGAAGCTGAGAACAATGAGCTGTATCCAGTATAACAAATTAAGGTTGAATATTTTGCTGCTCAACATGCTGGGAGGTTATGGGGGTATGTTTCTGTAGTGTGTCTGACAAAGTTCAGTGAACATTGATTTGCAGGCATCATGGACTTTTTACAGTCCATGAAAATAGATGAAGAATTTAATACAACAATGCTCAGCAGTTGTTCCCATGTTAATGCAAAACTACGTATTTGGCCTTAAGAAGTAAAGAATAAGATGGTCTGAGACTGTTTTGGTGGTGATGTCCTTTAGGGTTCACTGGGTCATAACAAGGACAGCTCAAGCTTTGTCCTTCCCAAGAGGTGCCAGTGACCCTGGAGCTGAAAGAAAGCATGATTGGGAATAGGGTAATTCGAAGACTCAGTTGCTTAACCAACTCTTGTGTTTAAGAAGTGGAAAGATCAGCATCTTGCAGAAGAGAAGTCAGCATTGTCCAGCTGGAAATCTTTGTCTGCATGCCTGTGTCCTTCACTGCTGATCTGGAAATTGTTCTGCTTGTCCATACCAAGTGTAACCATTTATCTTCTTTTGTTAAGAGAAGAGAAAAAAGTCCCCATCAAGTAGATCACTTGTTTTAAATAAATTCATAAATCTGCCTATAATCTGCTAGTCTGCCTGTGTGTACACAGGAAGCCCTTAAAAAGAGGACTAAGAGGAGCATTCAGGATAGCCGAGTGAGTGCCACTGTTTTATTTATGACTTTGTTTAGTCAGTTAGCTCACAAATTCAAGAAGCGATGGAATTGATGGCCACCTGAACATCACTTCTGTCTTTTCCCTGGGATTCAGTCTGTTTTGTTTTGATAGTTCTGATGCAGATTTAGGAGCTTCAGTTTTAATAACTGCTTCAGGCACCACCATAGTAAAACACTTAAGATTCAAAGAGTACAAATAATGTAATTCTCCTGTAATAATCTCTGACTGATGCTGGTATGTTGTATTTTGGAAGTATTAAGAAGATTATATGATTAGGCTTTTTTCATGGCCCATTGAAGTTACTAGGCACATACCCACTATATTTCATAGTCTTTGAATGTAGCTTGCTTGAGGTGAATATAAATATTACTTAAAGCTTTTCTGGAAATTAAATAATATAGCCTATACATGGAAATTCTCCAGCATATCTTGAGATTCAAGTTAGTGGCAAGAAAAAAAACCCGCTTGCAGTTACTCGGCCAGGACTATAGACTGAATCCCAAAGCATGTTGTGCCCTCTGAGGAATCAATGCTTCTAAAATGAAGGCTGGTCTTAGGAAAATAATTAAATAACTTCTAGTAGTCAATGGGGTGATTTCCTAGCCAAGGAAACTGTAGAAGGACAAATAATAATAAGTATCATTATTAAGTGATTTAATGGACCTACTTCATTTAGGTCAGAGCCAAATCAAGGCAGAGAATTATATAATTGCTTAAGGAGAGATGAGTTTGTAGCCAGAGAATGACCTATAGAACTATTATTGTGCAAAGACTTTGCTGTTACCTGCGTTACAAGCAATCATTTCCTGTTAGGGCAACAAATGATAAGTCTGGGTTGTTGCATAAAGAATGGGGATAGACAGCAAAGCATGAAATGAGTCATAACCTCATTGCAAGAAGCTTTTACCAAAGTGGTTGTGGTTTACAGATGGAAAAAAAATGTAGTATTTGTAAATATTTGGTTTTGAGAGTATAGCCTTTGTTGTCCTAAAATGGGTTCCTTTAGTGTGCAAGAGCCCAATCCACACAGAGTTCAGGTATTTGATTTGTTTAGTTCAGCTCAGAAAGGGGTCCTACCTGGCAAATTCACAAAGCCAGTACACCAATTACCACAACTTTTCATTATTTATGTATTTTGACAAGCAGAGGCATTAATGTTTATTTGCTATAATTTATACAGTTCTTTTAGTAATTAGTATTTTATGTCTGTTATTTAAATTACTTTCTTGCTTGTGCTAATCAGCCCACATGGTCAGTCTTCTTTTGAGTATGTGGATTTCTTGAGTTGGTGGCTGTGAGTCAGTGGTTGTGGTCTTCCCCTGCCAGAGTTGCCTTTTACCTAGTTAGCACATCAGTTTGATGAGTTAGCTTTGTTTATTCCTCCTAATCTGGTTCATGACAGCCTTATCTTCGACATTCTGCCCAGTGTCCTAGCAGTCTATCGGTTCAGCATTCTGTTGTGATTCTGTTTTTCAAATTTTGTACTCTGAAGTTCTCCCTTTTTTTTCTTTCTCTATAGCTGAAGTCACTGAGGCATGTTAAACTGTGATTACTGAGACTTTTTATAATAGATATAATATATATAATTTCTCTATTTGGAAGGCATGCATCACCTTGATTTAAAATCTGGAAACAACAGAGTAGTGGTGTTGACGCTCTCCATTAAAAGTTGATGTCGTTCTGTGTGTTTTGTTTCAATAAGTATCTCACACAATATGTGCCATATGGAATTTTACTTTGATAACACTACAGTAATTTGCCATGAACTTCTTTTCTTGGTGCTTATTTTCTATAGTGAAATACAATCCTTTAGCATTCTTTAGTTTCTTTGCTTTGCTGACTTTGTGTTTGTGGCCATGGAAGTGTTGTCTGGGAACTCTGGGGTCACCTAATCCAGCCTCCTTCTTGAAGCAGGCCTGTTACCAAGGCTTTCTCTAGCAGTGTCTTGAAAAGTCTCCTGAAAGAGAGGGATTTACAGCCTCTGCAGGCAACCTGTTTCGTTGCTTTACCTATTCCTAATGGAAGAACTTTTGCTCACCTACAACCTGAACTTCCCAAACTACATTTGTCACCATTGCCCCATTCAATATTGTCCACTAACACCAGGCAGTTTGCATTTGTGATCTTTGTTGCTACCCTACAAGTAGCTATGTGCTGTGGTTAAGTAGCTTCTTTGCCTTCTCTTTTCTGGGGTAGAGGAGTCTTGCCCCTTCAGCCTTCTTATTGCACAGTCCTGCCTTACTTATTCAGCTCCTCTGACTGTACAAAAAAAATGTAGTGGAAGTGTTGTTTTCATTACTGGCCAGGATTTTTTACTCTGCTCTTGAAAAACAGTATGCACAAAAGGCACTGAAGCATTCCAACAGCAGATTTGGGAACACTATATCATTTGTTGATCTGTGGCTTATGCTTGGCAAGCATCCTTCCCTTTAGTGAAGGACAAAAATAAGTTTTGTGGGAAAGCATAGATTTAGTGGTAGATGGCACATACCAAGAAAAATTCCTGTTTTTCCCCTCAACGTTGTATATATTTTGACAGACACCGGATCTTATGTATATCAATATTTTTAAATTGACCACTTGATGTAGTGCTGTTACACTAATTGCTTCAGGTGATGTCTTAAATCTCTATAGAGATTTGTATGGATTTCATGTGTTATTCTAACAACATCAATTTGACATTCTGACTTGAGAATTTAGAATCCTCTGACGAAAGTTAATAGAATGCTAAATAAGATGCTTCAAAGATGAACCTAATTGGTTTAGAAATTCTTGCATGTGTTACAAAACAAATCTATCCTTGCTTTCCTGCTTTCTGTGGCTGTATTTGCGTCCAGCATGAAGGGCTGGATGACAGCAAGACTGAAAAGGTTCACACTGGAGTAGAAGCTGAATGCAACCAGTTTTACTGTTCATTTTTTTCTTTTCCCTAGGCTTTTAAAGAGGTTTTATTTAGTGTGTGTATGTTGCTACCTCAGTCAGCTTGTTCAGGCTTTTGAAGAAAATACAATTGGATCAGAACATGCTAAAGATTTCAGATGATTGACATCATTACTCCTGTGGTTAATAGTGGGCATACTGTCAGCCTTTCGGAGCTGTGCTAGTAGCTCGTGTGTCACAGCACATAAACTGAAAAAACAATGTCTTCAGGAAAGTATGCAAGAAACACCTCCCAGGATTCAGTTTTTACTTCCAAGAGAAATTCCTTCCCCTCTGCAGTCAATTTCTTAGCAACTTCTGGGAGTCTGCATATGAAAGGCCCTGCTAAATTGCTGGCAATGGATTTATCTTTCACTAATTCAATTCCTTCTTTGAATCCACTTAGACTTTTAGTCTTCAAATCTTGCATGGTAGTAAGGAACACAATCATTCATTATATGAAATCAATTACTGCCTTTTATGTACTGGTTGGTATTTCTGCTGGATAATCACTGGTTCTTAAATTATGATGATAAATTTCTTATCTGTATTCTGCTTTTTAATATGGTCTTGATTATGGTGATTTACTTCCTTAAAAGCTCAGGTAAATTTTCAAGCACTGTGTTGGCTACAGAAGGGTTTCTGGTTCATTCTTCTTCTAGATAGAATATTGTATGTATAAAAGAAGCTGTTTGACTTTTTTCTTCAGTTATAGCATTTAGATTCTATTTATAAGAGATAAGCTAAAATTAATATAATTTGTTTTCTCAATGTGATAATTTTGTATTCATCATAAATTCCTCCTTGCATTAAAAACTGAGTGCTCAATATCACAGATCTATACAGGAAAATTGGTTCAGATTGTGCACATCTGTTCTAAATCATTTACAAGAATTTTTGAGTGTATGGTGTGTGTTGGGATCTTATTTGTTATTAAAATACTGTTCGTTCATCTTGTTAGAGGTGGGACATAAATGTCTGGAAACAAGCTCAGCATTTCAATAACTTTCTCATATTAAATTACTCCATTGGTGTGCTGTATTCATTCTATAGCTGCACTGTAAATTTAGGGTACAAAACTAATAGAAATGTGGGACTTGGGGTCAAAGTAGAAGCTCTTTTCTCTCCTTCATCCTTCAGATCAAAAGTCTCTCTCCTTCTACCTGGTCCTTGAAGAACAGCATTGTCAGGTGCCACAGTTCAGCTGATGGCAGATGCTGTTACTTTGTCATTTGTCTTAAGCGTGCCAGTTTTTACACCATCCAGTGAACTCCAAACTGGGATGATGAAGCTCAGCTGAGAATGGAGTTCCTGAGGCTGGGCACCTGCCACGTCCTACCTGGACAGTTTACCACATCCATTGTTTAAGCAGGTCAGGTCCATGCTTGGATGAGCATCACTGCCAGCGTGGAACAAGTAACTCTGAATGATTAGAAGAGATAATGCTGCAGACTTCATGTATTCAGTGGTTATCAGCTTAACTTAATGAAAAAAAAAGAGTTTTTTCTGTTCTGGTGTGCAAAGATTGCTGCAGATCACCAATCTCATCTCTGGGAAATGCATGGTAGCAGCTACCATGACATTAGGCACATTCATTTCTGTAATTGCTGTCCAGTAGCTTGATGTGTGTGGATCCATTATCAAGAACTATTTGAAGTGTGTCATTATGGTATTTTGGCACTATAGCAATGTAGAGGTACTTATTAGTATATTTACAGAGGCTGAATGCCTTGCACAGGTTTTGTAGGCCTTTTTGGTGAGTGCACAGAACTGGGGAGAGGTCTGGTAATACATGGGAGGGTAGTTATTTCCTCCAAGGTACCAAACAAATGGAACTGTTTCTGCCAGCATTACCAGAGTGTCCAGAAAAGCTGTGTTTATCTGTGGTAAGCACAGGATTCTTTGTTTTGAGGGTTTCTGAATGCTTTATAACTTTGCCATCTTTTTTCTTGGTCAAAGCAGATTTTTGAAGCCTCTCATTGACTGTAAGTGAAACTGCTTTGTTACCATGAGTAGCAACTGAAGGGATGAAATTTGTATTTAGAAGACGGAACAAGATGCAGTAGCCTCATGTCGAGGGTAGAGACAGGTAAAGAATTACTTTTGCAACAGCTGCAGAATGTGACATCATGGTGCCAGGAATCCAGCTAGACATAGTGACTACTGGTCAGGATGGTCTTCCAGGACCAAAGGGCACGTGTGCAGATTTACATGCACATGTTAGGCCTGTAATGAAGGACTCTGAGGTACCTTAAAGGGGTTTTGGTAGATGTCTAACACCTTGGAGTAGATGGGGATAAATTCAGTGCACACCTCAGTAAAATGTCTTCAGAATGCCAGGTGATTCACATCTTTAAAAACTAATATGCATTAAAACATTACTTGCTTTAGTAACGGCAAAGTGCTGGGCTTCCTGTTCTGCGGAATAGTGGCAGAGAGTTGCACAACTTTTAAGCATGTGCTCAAAGCTGATGGATGAGGGTTATCTCAGGGTACAACAAGTTATTCATATATGCCACCATCATTAAATCATTTTTTGCACCTTCACATTAATCCCTTTTATGATGTGTCTAGGTCTTGTAATCTTTGTTTGATAAGTGCAAGAGTTCTTTTTGGGAATAATTCATTTTATGGCACTTCAGAAGAATCCTGTGCACATGAGCAGCAATTGTTACATTCAGTTTCCTACATTTTTTTTTATTTCTGTGTTGGGCAGAATTACCAATGTCACTTGAGGGAAAATATTTTGTTTATAGGCTAATTTTGAATGCACTTCCCTAGAAAATTAGTACTTGTAAAAATATCAGTGAGATTTAAGACTGTTCTTGTTAGGTGAACTGGGTAAACACCTTGGGGATTCTTTAATGGTAAATAGTGACAAAAGACCACAAAATATTCGAAGAACAAGCTACTGAGTATTTCAGGGGTATCTTAAGACAAATAAATACTTCCATTTGCCTGGCACATTTCTTCTATTTTTAGAGATACTGCTTTTTTTTTTTTTTGAGGTTGAGTGTATTACAGTCCTTTCTTTTCATACATGATTTTCTTTCTCTCTGTGTCATGTCATTTCCCCAGTCTCCAAATTCCTCCTACAGTGCAGACTATGCACATACTTGCACTCACTATCATGTCTGATATCTAAATTGGAAGCAATGTTGCCTTTATTCTGTCAGTGGCTTCACAAGATGAAATAGTCAAGAAAGAAATTTTCTTGTTTGTTTTAAAGCAAAATTAGTTTCTTGATATACGGAAGGGGGAATATCTTCTGAATTGCTATTCAGCACTTTATTGTGAATCCATGTCTTGCCCCCATTGAATGACTTAGCTTCCAAGTGCTTAATCCATATGATTACACTGGAGACTTTTTTGTTGAGGTTTGCCATCTCAACAATATGTTGTAACAGGTGAAGGTACCTACACAGAGGTGTTCAAAGCTGGAGATGCTTTTGGTGCTGGATGTTCTTGTTTTCAGGCAGGCAAAACCCCTGAGGAGGAAAATAATGGAATAAATTTGGATCTTGCATATTTTGTATGAATGCTTATAAGACAGTCTGTTAATACAGTGTGAGAAGGACAAGTTTATTCACGTCTGACTATTGCATTTCTTGCATGTGTATCAGTGCCCTTTGACAGGCAGACATAGGTAGGACTGACTGAGCTCTGTGGTCTAGCTGAGGAATATGCAAAATCTCTGCAGGCATGCTAAATCTCTGATTCGGGAAGAAAAAGGTAGTACAGTGCTCTTGAAAGATAATTTCCTTTTAATGGTAGTGCTAGCAACATCAGAGAATTATTTTTTAGAAATGTAGATTTAACATTTTAGAAATGCCTAGGGAGAAACGTATTTTGTGATTATAAGTCTTCTGTTCATCAAAATGTTGAGTCAATTGATACTTTCCTTATGAAAATATAAAAAATTAAGTAGTAGGGTTCATCTAGAGTAGCTCGCACTGTGATTCGGGTGGTGTTCTGATACCTGTGTCTAGTTATACCTGAAGTACATAATCTAAGAATTACATTGCACTGATCAGCTGGGATGTCTTTTATGAGGATGTGAGGATTTGTACTTTCAGGAGTTGCTAATTTTTTGGGAAAAAAGAGCTTTAGAAGCAACTGTATCTTAAATTTCCTTCTTAAATAACTGTGGTAGAAGGCAGAAGTGTGGTAACATATGTATGTAGTGGGTGTATTTGATTGCTTATATACTTTGTTTATAATTTATGGCTTAAGAACAAACCCAGTTCCCAGTGCTGAGTTTGGTCTAGGTTCTTACAGCATAAACCTTTTAGAGAAATGGTGAGAGCTTACACAACCTGTTTCCTTTCTCTTTTGTTTTCTGCGTCAGCCCCCTTCTTTTGCTGGCACATATGCTCACACTGATGCATGCACGCTTTCGCTGTTGCAATGCAGGAGAAATGTAGGACCAAGAATGAGGGGGTGGAACTTCAGAGTCACAAAAACAAATCAGCAGCAAACGTAGCGCTGTCAAATGTGGCCTCTGCTGGCCAGTAAAATCCTTTTTTCACTTATATGTTGTGCACTTAAAAGTGCACTAAAGGCTTTAAAGATGATTATAGTTTATTTTTAACCTTTTTAGCAAGGTAAAGATACTGTAACTTAAAGTCTTGGGATAATTACATGCTTTATGGTGGTCAGTAGGTTTCAAAATTAAATACTCAACTGCAGAGGTTCATTGTGTTCTCAGCTATGTGATGGGGTCCATCCCCAGCCATCTATCAGTTGTGTTTAAGAGTGGGGGGGGAAAAAAGCATTACTTCAAGTATAAAAAACTGCAAGAATGCTTTGTGCTTACAGGCTCAGTTACTGTTTAGCACTAAAACTGACAGACTAGTATAATTTCATTGTGGGGGTGTTGTAATATTGTTTTCTTCCTGGCAGTGTACTGCTCTGGAAGTCAAGAGCATACTGTAGAATTTAAAGTAAGTATAAAAACTGTCTGCCTTTACAATTAAAAACTCTGAGCATGTCTTGATTTTGTAGCCTTTTGCAGTAAAGGGAAAGGTGTACATAAAATAAATTTTGAAAGTTTCCTCCAAGCCTCTCATTAATCTCTGCTTGAGCCTTCTGTCTTTTAAACAACAGATAAGGGACTCTGCTGTTAAAATATTAAAATACATAAACAAATGTTCAGTTTTATGGGTTTTGTTGTATGGCTTTTCTTAACAAAATTGACCAAAATTTATAGTAGATTCTACACAGTGGAATCAATTTGCATTGTTCTGATTGATTCCTTATCTGAGGGAAGTGCTGAAAAGAAGGAAGAGTGGCTTTGAGCCACAATATGCCTTAACAAACAGAGGCAGAAAGGTGGCAGTATCAGTGGCAGTTACTGCTTGTTTCAGTGGAAATAAAGCAGCTAGGATTGAAAATTGTGCACAAATGCAGATCTTTTTCCCAGAAAATGTGCAATTTGTTTGAATGAGGGCCCCATCTACACTGGCAAGTAGGAATGAAAATTTGGGGTTCTCGATGCAGTTGGCTTGGCAGGGACTGGTGCACCATTTAGCTATGATCACCTGGATCTAGATGTGTATGACTAAAACAGTGGCATCACATTTCTGCATGGTGCCTTGTAAAGCTGCTGTATTGGTCTTAGCGTCTGGGTTTGTTAAGGCCTGACAGCCTTCAAAGCTCATTGGGGATTGATGCTTTCAGATGCATCATCAGATAAAAGTTGTACAGCTTCTTCCAATAATTTGCTTATCCTGAAAACATCACTTCTCTATATATTTTGGTGTTGCCAGCACTGCTTAAAAGCCCGTGGTTCCCACTGCTTGGTTTATCTGGAGGTTTGCCATGTTACTGTAGCATGTCATGCTTGCTTTCCTTGTGAAACCGTTGCTGGGCCATCGGGGGCTAAAACCTGCTGGGATGGAGACTGCTGGTTGCTGTAACTACTTGACTTCCCGAAGAGTGTTAGTGTCCTGCCTCTTTTGCTGTCTAGTCAATTCAACAGGCATTGTTAAACTCGAAGATAAAATATTTCCCAGAAAAAGGCAATGGTATGTGCTCCCTCTTCTCCCTTCAGCTGTTAAGAGATCAAGCTGTGGAATGGGGTTAAAAGTGGAAAGTTAACAGCCTTGGGAGGTAATTGCATTGGAGGTCCCCCAGTAGCTGTGGAGTTTGATGTGGCAGAATATGTGTTAAATTTCAACTAATTTTTCAACAACATTTTATGTTTATACTTGAATTTTTTTCTAGTGAGAGCAAACTTTTCAGTTGAAGTCACTCTTAGCAACAAGATGCTTTGAAGAAGCTTGCAAAATAAACAGAGGAAAATAATGGCTCTACTGAGTGTGAGTTGCCTTTTTCCTTTTCTTTGCTTGTCTTCCAGAAAAAAAGAGTGATTGCCTTAAAGGATATTGTTTTCTGCATTGGTGGTCTTTTTGGCAAAAACTTGAGCTGTTTTGGGTTTGTGGAGCAACTGAAATGATGTTGACCCAGTTATTTTTCTCCTGATGATTATATTTTCCTTGAGAAGAAGGACTTTTCTATCATATTAAAAACAAACAACAAAAGAAGCTAATTTTCCCAAACTTGGAGTGTAAGAGCATCACCTTTTTTTCTGAAAGCACCTGGAACATGGCTTTTCTGTCTGCCACTCAGCCTTTGAATGCTAAAAAAAGGCATAAGGTGTCCGTGCTGCTGCTGAAATACGCCAAGCATGATTTTGTAAAGAAATGCTAGATTTGCCATACAGTTGTGGTATGAATAGCAGATTTTTCTGCCTTCATGTTTTCCTTGATTCTTCTGCTGTGCTTAAAACTGGGCAACAGTCTTCCCAGCTTAAGCCAGGAGACTGACTTCTGCCTCATCTGCTCTACCTGCTAGCTGCTTGGCTTCTTGCACTATATGTTGCTTCTGAACAAGGGTAATATATTTCGCTTGTATGGCTGTAATTTTATGAGCGCAACAAAGGTTTTGTAAATAGTAGATGTGAGTATGAAGTGAAGAAAATCTAAAAGTATGATCTGCAGGATATTGGAGCATGGTCAATTCTTAGGGATTAAGAGACTGCAGATCTCTGGCTATGCAAATTATGGATTGGAGGACAGGCAGAAAGAGCTTCGTTAACTAAATAAACTTAAGATTGTACAATCTGGTTCTGTAGCTTGTGAGTACTAGCTGCTTATAAATTCCTAGCGTATTTTACTACAGCTGCATATATAGTAAAGAATTTTATTACTTTCAGCAACATAGGGATAGGGAGGACAGTATTGGTGTCTTGTGTATGGAAGGTAGTGTCTGTCACTGGAAGTGACATTTTTTTCCTATGCATTTCCTCTGCCAGAGTGCAAAGTGGCCTCTTTGTTCATTGTAAGTGCTAGTCTAGCAGCATTCAATGTTTGCTCTGATCTGACACACAGTTTTGGCTGCCAAAGTTTAGAATTGAAGAATATACAGTTTTCTGCTAGAAGGACTTAATGTCCTGTAATGTTTTATAGCAATTTATATATTTGATATAGAGGAAAATCTGTATTGCAGGATTTAATTTTCAGATCTCTGTAACTATACAGTCTTTTTTGCATATTTCTGTTAGAAAAGATTGCAAAGAGATCTCTTTGCTGTTGAGGTAGCATATATAGAGAAAAGAGAATCAGTTGTGGGCATGCACTTTTGAGACTTAGCTTTTTTCAAGTCAAGGCTTTGCCTACAGAATAGAGAGATAAGATTTGTGTGTGTGTGTATGTGTGTATTAAAAAAATTGGCTGTTTTTTCTAGGCTTTCATATTTTAGTGTTTGTAGATGAGTATCATTATTTGAATTGATGCTTGTACCTAATGCCAAAACAGCATTTAGAATTGCAAAATTTACGAAATCACAGAATCAGTTAGGTTGGAAAAGACTTCTGAGATTGAGTCCGACCTATGACCACATCACCTTGTCTATCAGACCATGGCACCAAGTGCCATATCCAGTCTTTCCTTAAACGCCTCCTGGTACAGTGACTTCACCGCCTAATTGACTCCAAGCACGTAACTGAAGGATTGAGCTCTTTGAGTCTCTCGTTACACTTGAAACTAAAGCAAATTTAAAAGGTTAAGGTCCCAGCAAACTTAATGAGGTGTAGGTTTTAGTTCTATTTTAAAATATTGGCTCTTTGCTTGTAGGAATACAATTTGTTCTTTTCAAGGAGATCAGTATGCGTTTTGATGGTGTGCTCTCACTAAGGTTATTAGGAAATAAAATGTGCAATACCAAATGTAGTATTGAAATGTTGAAACAGGAATGAAAATAAAAGGGAAAAGGGAGTCACATTGAATTCCTGAATGAGCAGGTTGCAGCTGTGTGGGCGGGCTGTGGAGGATCTGCTGACTGGACATGGGCTGTGTGGGAGAACTCCCAGATGCTGTGCTTATATGTGCTCTGACTCGATTCCTTCCTTTTCACTGCTTTATTCACACTATCGTTTTAGCAGTGGGGGGGCTTTGTCTGAATACTGTTAGATTGAGGCTGCTTACAGAGCAGGAGACATCGATAACAAGCAACAGATGGCAAGCAGATTTTAGTAGGAAGTCTCATTTTTTTCAGTGCTCCCAGGTAAGGAGGTGACATGGTAAGGATGGAAAGAGCATGTGTTTGAAGAACTGCTGTTGCAACTCTGGTTTGAGCTATTCCAGAGCTATTCCGTGCTGCTTCTGCTAGCAGAGTTGTGCACAGTGTGATGAAATGGAGATCACTGTGAGTCAGGAAGACAATAAATTGTAACTGTGTGGCTGTGACATCTCAGCAGGAGCACCTATGGATGGAAAAAGCATTACATACTTTTAAGCACCGTTGACGTTATATAATTTTTTAGCACTTTAATGAAAGCTTAATCAAATGAGCACATAAAGCTTGGAGAGGAAAATATTTCTTTTATACAGGAAATAAAACTACACAAACAAATGTGTACTGTCAACAGAACAAATTTTATTTCAAATGCAGAACTTTAGGATCGAAAATATAACCTGTGAGTTTGAAATTTTTTTTTAGGAAGACTCTTCTGTATAGACAAGCTTTTCAGTAAAGTGTTTATTAACACACGAAAACCAGCTTTCTGTTTAAGATACACAGAGATCAAATTAGAAGCAAAATTACCATGGTCAGTGGAGATTATATACAGCTATAGGAATTACCTTCTGCTTGTATAGTGAATCTTTCTGCATTAAGATGTTAAACCCCCCTCTAATTTTAGAATATATTCATTTTAGTTGGACAACAGTCTCAGTTTTTCAGGTAGTTCAAAAGTCATGCAGTAAAAGATATTCTGGACTTAAAATATAAATGATAATACATGAATTCTAATATCATAGCACTGTTGGTATCTTGTAATGCTTGTATGATAATCGTAACTCTTGAGAGAAATATTTTATACTATCTGTGCATACTGGAGCTTTACATGTAGATTTTTGTGGGTCAGTCTCATTAGTCCAAATAAGCTACTTGAAATACTTCCAGGATTTCTTCCAGGATAAAGAAAACCCTTTCTAAAAACACAGAAAAACTCAGTATTTGGAACCCTGAGAAACTGAAGAGTTAATGGTAGGGGTTGCACTGGATTCAGTGTATTTGCAGATGTTGCTGCAACCAACTGCTGATTTTTCTCCCATCCTGTCAGGGAACTCTGCCAGCCATGATTCATGGAATGATTTTTTTGCGCTGAGTAATCTGTGGTTTTTCTTTTTTCCTCTTCCCTCTCCCTTATTTTTATCCTGAACTAAAGCACTATTCATTTCAGCTAAAGGGAGGAGAAGCTTCCAAAGCATTAATACAAAACATTAAATACACTGTGTTTTGAGTGGAGGAGTTGTAACAAATGTTAAACTTGCAGTAATTTTACTTGGTCTTGGGCAGCCTAGTACAGTGTGGGAAAACAGTTTTAGAACAGAATCAGCTTTTGGTTTTGTTAGTCATATGGTTTCACAGTTCTCTTAAGACTTCTGTACTAGTATTCCTAAAGAACATCCAACTTCTGTGCTGATACTATGCCTCCTTTCTCACAGATCGCTCAGAAAGAAATAAACCAGATTGCCGCTCTTCAGGGTAAGAACCGGATTTCTCTATTTATTCTTCCCTTCTTTTTTTTTTTTTTACTCTTATTTTTTTTCTTTTATTGGGTGAACTAGGAAATTGGCCAGAAATATAAAAATGTCATTCTTCTACTTCTCTAGTTTGGTAACGGTAATGTAATACCAAAAAAAGTTTGTGTTAAAAGTAATTGTTTTATATTCTTTATGGGCATTTTTTTTCCAAGAAATTAATAGGACTTGCTACATTGTAATTGTGGACACTGAAACTCCAAATGCTTGTTTATGTGTCATGCACAGGGTTGTTATGTAAAACTGTGGTTTAAAACAAGAAGCCCCTCATGACTTTTGCTACTTTGAACTGTGTGCTTCTATAGCAAGGAAAATAATTCTTGGTTCAGTCAAAAATAGCAACACTTTATTATTTATTCCATTAACTCTGATCCCATCATACCCAAGGTTTCACAAGAAGCAAATGAAATTGTTTTAAACAAAGTACACATGCACACACACCAACATGATGTGTTTATTTAGAATTTCCATCAGAACCTGTAATGAACTTTTAGGCTATTGATTTGCAAGGCCATATTTTCCCTTAAGCTTCTGAATACTCTGTAGTTCTTTTACTCAGATTTTAAAATTATCTCTATTGCCTCATTTTCAAGCTGTCTTTCAGTTCTCCACTGGGGAATAGGATTTTGTCTATGTCATGTGGTAGATAGTGGAATTTTAATAAACTAAAGTGATAGAGCAGACCAGTGAACACTGGCTGTCCCATTCCTTTGTGAAAAGTCTTTCCAAAAAATTCTCCTGGTGTCCAGGCTTTTGACATGACCTGATCTTTTCATTTGATTTTTACAGTCTACATTTTTTCCTTTTTGGTACATTTTTACTGTACAGTAGGCTAGCATTTATGGCTGGAAGAACATTGTAGTATTTTCTTACAGCACACTTGATGTGTTGTATCTACTGTGTGATGTGATGGAAGAGGATGTTTTTCCCTTCCCTCCCCCATCTGCCACAGCACTGTAGCTGATTCCAGCAGCGTGTTTACGTTGTGGGGGTATTGCCTTTGTCTTTGAATACTTTTATCTGCTTAAAAGCTCAATCACTGCATGTGCTGATTTCCTTTAATACTTAAAATACTGAACTTTTTTCTCTTCTTTTCTTAAAATGATGTAGTTAGAGTCTAAATGTTATAACTTTCATTAGATCATGTCATGTTACAATAATGTCAAATAAATCCAAATTATTATCAAAAGTAAATATTATTTTATCAAAATTTTTAGTTTAAGCATTTTAATAAAAATGCTTGAATAGCTTCAATCTCTTCCCCTTTCTTCTCTCTAGTCATTCTCACCAGTACTTTTTTGCTCTGGGGTGTGTTTTAGAAGTTTGAATTTGGACCAAAAGCAAAGTAAAACTTTGGATTTTTTTCCATGGAATTGGAAAGTCAAATGTGGACCAGCCTTGGCAATAGAACACTGCCCTAAGTTGCCTGGACTACAGTCTCCAAATTCTCATGTGGAAAGCATAGAGTTATAAACAATATAATGTAGATTGCTCATAATGTTGAGAGAAATGCAGCTTTCAGTAGCCTTTCACTCCTGTCAGTAGTGCATGTGATTTCTGACCATATCTATGTATCTTCTACCCCGTTCTCAGTCTCACTGGCCACTGTGTCATGAGCTGCGAAGAAGAAAAGCCACCATTTAAAGGGTAGTGTTGTTTTGTGCACGTCTCACTGCTGTTTCTAGACTGGAACAGGAGCAGCCTGCCTTACTTAAATTACGTACTCTGCTAATTGATACTGCTGCACTCAGTGGTTCATCGCTCATTGTAATTAGAAGCATTATTCTGTGGTGACAAATTGCTGGGCAAGATTCTTATCCTGAGTCTGGCCCTCGAAATGAGCTGCAGTTGCATCAAGGCCAGATCCCCTTGATAGAAGGCCTCAGGGAAAACTAAATTGTGAGGTACTCATGGCTAAAACTAAAGTGCAAAGCACACTTCTCTTGTAACATAGGCAGCATTTCCGAGCTGTTTGAATTTTACTGGAATCAATTTTATTCCATTTTATGATGAGCTACTGCACTTTGGATGCTGTCCTCTCTGGGAGCAGTTCATGACAAGGGAAGAAGAAAGTACAATGCTTCAGAGGCGTCTTGGCTACTTACTCCTTAAACTGCATGCTGAGGGATGCATAGCTTAAAAATACAAGATACTATCCCTCTCATGGTCTCGAGTGGAACAAAAATGACACTGCAGGTCTTGAACTCAAGGTCTGGAACAAGAGTCTCTGCACTAGAATTACTATGACATATTGGAGGTGGACGTGGGGAGACCAGCTGACAAGATGAAGGAATAAGCAGTGAGCCTTAAGAAAGGTGGATAACCTAAGATGAAATAGCAGATGCAGATGTTTCCAAGAGAGAGCCAGAGAAGTTGTTTATTGTTTCATACAAAACTCTGGTGAGATCTTGCACAGAAGACTTGTCAAGTCTAAGTAAAAATGTGGAACGCTGGGATAAGAAGAGACAAAAAAAAGGCCCAGATAGCCACCACCAACTCTACCTCATGCATTGTAAGGTTAGATTCTGGTCTGGAACATGATCATGGTAATAAAAAGGTCATGTAACAATATTTCTTGTGATTTCAAGGGTCTAAATCTTGCCCTTTCCAGCCTCCTGTTCTTATATATTTCTCTGCCTGTGTATTTCAAGATGTATTTCAAGCTCATGCTTGAGTCTTTGCAGTATTAGGGATGAAGAGTTTATATACAGTGAGACAGGATCAGTTTTAAAACATACCTTGGACATAATTCATTTGCACTGAAAGACATAAAAAAACTTGTTCTAGGTAGAACAGTATATAAATAGTCATTAATATAGTACTTTATCATAGGGTGATGCCATTTAGAAGAATTTTTACAGCAGTATCAGGAACTCTAACAAATATTCTGGTTTGGTTATTAGTCTGTCAAATGTTTAGCATGGGAGAAATGCTACAGAAAGAGGGAGCATTCTGAGGGTGATACAGGGATCTAGCATGGCATGGGGAAGAAATCCGGAGAGTGGATGAACCGAAGAGATACTAGATAACGATTCAAAGGGAGGGAAACAGGTAACATTTACAAAATGTGCATTGGTACATTATCTTCTGCCTCTTTTGGTCATTAGCAACCATCTGACACTCAGGAGAGTTTAGATAAAACAAGGAGTAGCAGTATTGTGTATCTATTTCATGTGCTGCTCTGTACTAATTTTTTTGTTAAATGTAGAACATTAGTAAGATCAAAACAAATATTCACTGAATCCAAATAATACCTATTGCTATGTTAAATTTTTATCAGGTGACATTTAGTTTCATTTGTTTCATTTCAGACAGTATGAAAATATATGAAAATAATTATAATTGCAGACGACTGGTAACAGTCGTCTGTAATTACAGTTCTTGATTTTACTGTCAGGTCATGCTTGTACTGTTGTCTCTGATAGCTTCAGGTCGTGCACTGCTGTAACACAGGTCAGTTAGGTCAAAAGAAGTAGATCTTTATTCCTCTAAATGTTTTCAAACTGAAAATTATATGATAGTAATAGAAAAGAAGATTTCAGGCATCTACATATTTGCAGTTAATCCCTGATCATGAGTAAAGCTTGTAGAAGGAACTGGATTTTTTTTTTTCTGGACTATAGATCAAAAAATCCTGAAACACAGTCCTATAATTTGGTATAATTCATTGTAGTTGCCTTGACCTTGGAGATGAGAGGATGAAAGTAGCTAACAACTGCAGCAATTTATTGAGAGATTTAGTGGGGTATCAATCACTTGAAGTCAAGTAAGAAATTTTGATTTTTAGAATACCAATGTCTACTGTGAAAAATGGGGAGGGGGATGAAATTAATTAGTTCATTTCTAGAAACAGATCCTATGTTTTACTGCATATAGTCTGCCTGCTGACTGTAATGTGCTTAAGTTCTTTTACAGCTGGTTGCTTTCATTTGATTGCAGCAAATTGAGCTTTTTTTAATTTAAAATGCATCAAGTCAACAATACAAATAGACAGAAGTCATCTTTTGTTCCTTTATAAACAAGCACTTGTAGTGAATGATCAAAGAGGCTACTGATCCCTTTAGTGAAGCTCTGGTAAATAAAGTGATCATTTTTATGAATGGTATTTTGTATCCAACTTTGGTTTTAGTTGTTTGGGTTTTTTTTTAATGTAGCAAAATTCCATTAGTGAAAGCTTCTCTGCATTTTTATTTCCTCTGCTATATAATGTTGGTTTTGTGAAATTGTGTTTAAGAAATACTACAGTAACAGTCTGACTATATCTTAAGAATGTATTTTCCCAGATCATCTGTGAAACCTGAAAAGGCACCCTTTAATGAAGATCTTAAGCGTTTAACAGAGCATGAAGTGAGTGCTAAGGCACTGTCTTGAGAATATGGTGGAGCCGTCCCCTCTTTATAATTAAAATGAGGTGGTTTTACAAATCAGTATGCTTTTGAGGTATTGAGAAAACAGACAGTAAAACAGACAGAAAACAGACTGTTTTTCTGTGTTGTAACCATTACAGTCAGTCATGTAATAGTTTCACTGGATCATAGTATATCCTGAGTTGAGAAGTACCCACAAGGATCATTGAAATCCAAGTCCTGGCCCTGCACAGAACCATCCCCAAGAGTCACACCAGGTGCCTGAGAGCGTTGTCCAAATGATTCTTGAGCTCTGTCGGGCTTGGTGCTGTGACCACTTCCCTGGGGAGCTGTTCCAGTGCCCAACCACCCTGTGGGTGAAGAACCTTTTCCTGATATCCAACCTAAACTGCCCCTGACACAGCTTCAGGCCATTCCCTTAGGTCCTGTCATTGGTCACCACAGAGAACAGATCAGTGTCTGCCTCTCCTCTTCCCCCCACCAGGAAGGTGTAACTGCAGTGAGGTGGCTCCTCAGCCTCCTCCAGGCTGAACAGACCAAGTGCCCTCAGCCACTCCTCACACAGCGTCTCCTCAAGGCCCTTTGCCATCCTTGTTGCCCTCCTTTGGACACTCTCTAACAGCTCAATGTCTTTTTTATGTTGTGGCACCCAGAACTGCCCCCAGCACTCGAGGTGAGGCTGCCCCAGTGCAGAGCAGAGCGGGACAATCCCCTCCCTTGCCCGGCTGTGCCCGATGTCCCCCAGGACAGGGCTGTCCCCCCTGGCTGCCAGGGCACAATGACTCACATTCAATTGCCATGGACCAGGACCCTCAGCTCCCTCTCTGCAGCGCTGCTCTCCAGCCTCTCATTCACCAGTCTGTCTGTACATTCAGGGTTGCACTATCTGAAGTGTCAAATCCGGCATTTGTCTTTGTTAAACTTTATATTGCTGGTGATTGCTCTGTCTTAGTCAAAGGGGCTGTGTGGAGAGACTTCTGCTGCTTCTGTACTGAGAAATCACAGAATGGTGGGAAGGTCATGCAGATCATGTAATCAAGCATCGTGCTCATAGTGAGAAGATGCTGATGCTAGATCAGGCCTGTGGTGTTTCCTTACAGCCAAGATTTGAAAATCTCCCAGGAGCATGAGATTAAGCATACGTACTTTCAGCCTACTCTGAGGCTGCTTGTCTGTCATTTACTAACTTTATTTCCAAATAACAGTGCTGTGGGAAACACTACCAAAAGAAACAGCCTAAACACTGGACTACTTAATATCCAGGAGGACCAAATTCATTCATACAAACATCCTGAAGTACAGCTTTTCATCACTGTTGTTTAAAACCCTTCTGTTGTCTACTAGCAGTGTCTGGACAGCCTTGTCAATGCTTCTGTTTTACACAGGAAAATTTCAGGCTTTTGCTCATCCAGCCGGTGTTACAGACTGTAATACAGATCTGAAGTTTGAGACTTTGAACCTTGCTGGCACTCCATCTGAATGGGAAGGGTTGTGTCTCGAAGAAAGAATGAATGTTGGGGGATGTTTTACTGTGATATTCGTTACATTTAGCTTTTGCAATTTTTAAGGCTAGGAAGTATCAGGTTACTCTTGGTCTAAGCCTGCTTTTAGGCTGTGAAAATAGAAATGTCCTGCTTTTGTACTCTCCCAGTAGGTCAGAAGTTGGGGTAGTTCTAAAAAGTATCTAGTCTCCTTTCCAGTTTCACAGTTGCCCTGAGCTGAGCTAAGCCTGTCTTGCTCCAAGAAGGAAAGGTCTCCTTTGGGCTGCTGTCAGTGCTCATGTGGTTAGTTGGGTCAGAAGGCTGATCTCCAGGGGAAAAAAAATAGCTGTGTCTCCACTTCACAGATGAAGCAGGTTCAGCGTAGGGGGGCAGAGTGATTTCTTGCAAGTTCCGCAGTCGATGGCAGAGCTGGAAGCAGGGGCTCTGAGTTGCGACTTTTCTTCTTGTTATCTTAAATGTAGGCTCATGTGACTCTTTTTATATTGTTCTTAGAGATAAATTTTGGACTCACTTACTCAGTGCAATCCCACAGGTTAAATATAGATTTAAACTGGTGCAGTTTGAGATTGGAATCTACTTATGTGTCTTTTTTTAATCACGTGCTTCTCATCAGCACCTGCTTTCACATCAGAGCTGTTGCTTCTGGGAGTAGAATAAGCTGGAGAAGTTTTGTGCAGCTTGTTTCTTTGGTAGCTTCTTTGCCACAATAAATTATTATGCTTAATTTTTAATTTGTAATGTTAATTTCTACTCTGCTCAGTTTATACTTGTCTGTAAATAAGGAAAAAAAGAATCACAGGTAGAGCCGAGGAATAAATGGCAGATGGGTTCAGCATAGTTTTTGGCAGTTAGGGATCACAAGAGTATCTAGAGCCTGTTCCTGAGGGTGTTTGTTTTAATGTTGCCAATTCATCACTGTTTTGTTGGGGATTTTTGGCTATTCATCTCACAGATAGCAGTAAAGAGTTATTGTGAAGGGTGTATCCTAGCTGGCCTCCTAGATCTCTTACTCCTAAACAGAGAAGAGGGATTTGTTTTAATAAAAAGAGTTCTCTGTTCCTGGTTTCTGCAAAGGGAATTCTGAAGGACTGTTTGCTCTGGTGCCCTGAACAACTCTTTCCGTTGTCTGGGCTGCTCTCCAGTGCTTATTCTAATTCATAATGGAAAATAACACTGCAAATGAGATGATTGTTGAAAGAATAAAGAGAAAAAGGCTCACCCTCTGTCTTCACTGAAAGAATTTTGCTGCTTCTTTGGGCATCTTGTGTACATGAGCAAGTTTCACCATCCCATCATCTTTCAAAACAGACTTCTGTAGAAAGTACTGAAGACCATCCAGACACATGGCCACACTCCTTCTGCATGAGGAGAATTATGTGGGGCATGAACAACCATGATAGGCATTAGTTCTCAAAAAAGGTGATTTCAGGAAGGACACAATTGCACATTTTTTAAGCCAAATTAATCAGTCATGGTTATAATTTTGCTTCTTTATAATTTTTTTTCTCCCCAAGACATTTCAATGATGAACAGCAGATGAAGTTTATATGGTAGCTGAGAAGGAGGACTGAGAGAATTCTTTCCAAAGGTATTTGTAATGTTCTCAAAGAAAACAGAAAAGGAGGAGGAGCTGCTAAGAGAAGCCTATAGGACATGTTTCAGGGCTGAGGAGGCAGACTCAGCAGGTTGTAAACTTACAACGCAGAAGTAGTAATTGTGAGGTTGTCTCTGAAAGAATTCCATGTTGATATAAGAGTGTTGGAGCTTTTGTTTATTTCCCTAAGGATTTATGTAGGTTTCTGTCTAGGCTCAGTATCTACATTTTCCTTTGCCTCTGGAATTTGAGTGGGAGAGCTCAGTTTGCAGTTATATTGTATTCGTTTCTATGGCCTCTTACTCTGATGTGCACAAAAAAGAAGAGATTGTTATTTCATTCTCTTTTTTTGTTCTCTTTTAATATACTGCTCACCTACTTTGTAATTTCATTGTAAGTTATTCCTTTGGTGTCTTTGTTCTTTATTCTAGTGTAGGGAATCAGTTACCTTAAGTACCAGCGTCTGATTTGGCAGGTTGAACATTGAAATGATTGATCAAGTACTCTTTTAAAGCATGTTACAGTTGCATTCTTACTACATCGTGAGTGTGAAGTATTCCTAGTGAGGCCTGTCACATTGACAATTTCTTCCTCTTAAATGTATTTTAGTATAATGTACAGTAGAATATGCAGTTTGCACAGCTGTACTTTTGACTCTGATCCTGTCGTTTGTGAGAGATTGCATTTCTGATTTTGCTACAATATTTCTCTATTCAAAAGTGGTATTTTGCTCAGTGCAGACATCACCATTTGAATTTAAGCCATGTTTGCATACTGAGTTTGTCCTAGTTTTGGCCATCTGTGACAAATCACAGGCTCAACTGAGCTAGTATTAGCCCCTAGTATAGACAAGGGTGAGCTGCTTGTTCATTTGTTCCAGCTGCTTCAGCTTCAAGAAGAGAACTAAGATCCAGTGTTACAAAACATCATGTTGCCTGTTCCCTTGGAGGCTTATAACCAAGGCAGGTCGCCAGCAGGTCTCATGCCCCAGGTGGACACTGCCATCTCCTGAGGCTTGAGACAAAGGTTGAGTTCTAATTAAAGAGAATGTCCAAATCTAATCAGGGTGTTCCAACCACAAGCAATAATTGCTTTGTTAAATTGCTCTTTTGATCTATAGCATAATATCTGGTTGAAGCAAAACAAGTACCTCAGTGATGCCATGTTTTTATTAGGCAATACTTTTGCTTGGAGTAAACACTTAGTAAAAAGAAACAGCTTTGGTTTTACTTACTATAATTCTTCTATTTCCCGTCACTGGACTTCTGCTTCCCCATCCCCTCACACACCACTATCTGCTTCCCCATCCCCTCACACCCCAATAGCTGGTATCTAGTATTAGAACCTGAAAGGAGGTTGTAGAAGTGAGAGGACTAGAGGAAATGGCCTTAAGCTGAGACAGAGGAGATTGAGATTAGGTATTATAAAAAAACCTCACTATTATGGTAGTCAGGCATTGGAATAGGTTGCTAATAGGTCAGCAAGGTAGTGGAGTCACCATCCCTGGAGGCAGTCAAGAGATGTCTGGATCTGGTGCTGGATGATACAGTTTAATGGTTTAGTGGTTCAGGGGTTACAATGGTAGTGCTGGGTTGAACTTGATGATCCTAAAGGTCTCTTCCAACCTTGACAATTTTATGTATTAGTTCAAACAATCCTTTTGTGATTGGACCAGGTCAGGAAGTTTCACAGTTTCTTTGGACAACTGTTTTTAAAACCATTGTGTTGTTTTATTGTCTTTTTTCCACAGCCCCTTCTAAAATAATAGGTCCATGAGTAGCTAAAAGCATGTAATGCTCCTGATAGGTGAAGGTTGGACAACTAGGAAGAAAGAGAACAATATAATGGGACAAGTACATTGATAACAGCTGCAGGAGAGGCTTTCTCACTGCACCTTACTGGTGTATAGGACAAAAGATTATTTGCTTTTCTATTCAATCTACCTTCTTCCTTCTAAGGCTCTTGACAAGGAAGTGAGTTCTGTTAAATGAACTTTTTACAATGTGAACTGACTAGAAATGCTTTCTGTTAATAACAGCTTTTTTTTTCACCAAAGATCTGAAATGACAACACAGTTCTCTGATGTAACTTGAAGCCATTTCCTCTTGTCCTTTTGCTTGTTATTTGGCAGAAGAGACCCCTCACCTTGATACAACCTATTTTCATGTGGTTGTAGAGAGCAATAAGGTCTTGTGTGAGCCTCTTTTCTCCATGGTAAACACCCCCAACTCCCTCAGCTGCTTGTCACGAGATTTGTTTTCCAGACCCTTCACCAGTTTTGTTGCCCTTCTTTGGACACTCCCAGCACCTCAGTGTCCATCTTGTAGTGAGGGCCCAAAACTAAATACAGAATTCAAAGTATGGCCTCACTAGTGGTGAGTACATAGTGACAATCACTGCGCTGGTCCTGCTGGCCACACTGTTTCTGAGACAGGCCTGGAAGGTCACCTGGACGTATACTGGCTCATGTTCAAACACTATCAACCAGCATCCCCATGCCCTTTTCCACCAGGCAGTTTTCCAACCATTCTTCCCTCAGCATGTAGCAATGCCTGGGGTTGTTGCGACCCAGGTGAAGGACTCTGCTCAAGCAGGATAATGCTAGAGCACATTGCAGGGATTGTGTCCAGACGGTTCTTGAGTTCATCTCCAGTGAGGGAGACTCCAGAACCTCTCTGGACAATTTGGCATAGTCACCTGCACAGTAAAAAATTTCATTCCTATGTTCAGTGGAACTTCCTGAGCATCAATTTCTGACCCTTCCCTCTTGTCCTGTTACTCGGCACCACTGAGCAGAGCCTTGTCTCCATCCTTTTGTCACCCTCCCTGCAGATACTGAGGCATTGATGAGGTCCCCTCTCAGTTTTCTCAAGACTGAAAAGGCTCAACTCTCTCAGCCTGTTATTTTGAGGGAGATGCTCCAGTCTTATCATCATCTTTGTTGCCCTTCTCTGGACTTGCTCCAGGAGCTCCATGTCTCTCTTGCGCTGAGGAGCCCAGAACTGGACACAGCACTCCAGATGTGCCTCACCAGAGCTGATTAGAGGGGCAGGATCACCTCCGTTGCCCTGCTGGCATTGCTCTCTGAGAGAAGTGATACTTTGTATTTATTAGGCAACAGTGGGTTCTTGTTAGGGTTTTTTTTTAATTCATACATGCTTTTAGCACCTACAGTGTGTTGTGGCAAGCAATGCCAAAGCTTAACCTCACATTGCATGTTGAAAAGTCTCTTTTGAGCTTGGTGTCTGGTAGTTTTGTATTTCTACATTCGGTAGTGTAAGAGACTGAGCTGTCATTCCCTATAGCTTTGCTGCTTCTTGAGAAAGTTAAAATGGTGTTATTGTGCTTTTAAATAGATCATGTCAATCAATTAGGTAGTCTTAAGGAAAAGGTCACTATTGGAGGCCTAGAGGCATTTTAGCAATAGGCAAGAAGGTTGACTGATGCAAGAAAAAGGACAGGAATGATTTACTGCCTTTGGAATTAAGGGCATCACTGAGAGTGGAGATTAGAGAAATTACGTGTCTATATTTTCTGAATTCAGGGCCTTTAAGTTGCACTAGAGATTGAAAAAAAGTAATATTTATTTTCTATGCCCGTCCCTGTAAAAATTATGGATCAAGGGTTAAAGATCAAAGATGAAGAGGTTGTTATAAGAGAAGCATAGCCCCACTGGTCCCTGCTTTTTCTGGTTTTTTTTTCTGTTGTTGGGGTAAGTTAATACTTTGTGGCTCTTTTGAATTTCCTCTGCCTAATTTACCTGTTGACACGTGGCACATTGATTGAAGTGCATGGAGGAGCATGTGATAGAGCTATGTGTTGAGGGATACTTACAGGCAAGGGAATGATACCTGTGGCTGTGAAATGTTTTAGAGAGGTATTTCTTATGGCTGTTGCTCTGACAAGGTCTGGTTCAATCTGTTCTACATGGTGTTTGTTTCTGAAGCTAAATTTAGTTGGGTGGCAAAAAATGATAGTGATTATTTCTTCCAAGTTGTAATCATCCATTAGAGACTGCAATATTTACTGTCTTGCCATATAATTTGAGGTCCCTGATGTTGTAAGACAGCCAGGATATATGATTGAGGGTGGAGGAAGTTCCTTTTGTCTTGTACTATGTTTGCATGGTGACTTGCTCAAAGATGAGATCTCTGGAGAAATGTCCCAGGAGTTTAAAAGCATTCTCTCGGTTGTTGAGGTAGGTATTTTGTTCTTACAGCAAATGCAGTGCTGTTCCCACCTATCAGGATTTTGCAGTGGGATAGATGCAGGTTTTGTAGGCATCAGAATGATTTAAAAAATTTCTTTGACTCTGTGGATCAATGCTTCTGTTTCACTCTTGGAAAATAATTTGAGTATGTGTAAACTTTAATGCTTTTCCCCAGCCTTGGCTAGCAAAGGTGTTAACTTTACCTATACACTATACCTTACCAACCTTCTTGTAGAATCAGAATTAAAAGACTTGAAAAATCATCTTTATTGCATATATTTTTGGAGTGGTTGACCTTAATCTCAGAGTTGCTGGATCACTGTGAATGTATAAAAAGGACTGGAGTTCAAGGTCATGTTTAAACTCAGAAGTAAACATTGCATACCTGCAGATATGTGAATGTATGGTTTGTTGTTGTGTAGTGCAAATTTCTGGTGAATCATTTTCTGTGTTTTGTAACCAAAAGCTTTATGAATATCTGTGGCATAGAAGAAAAGGAAGCATTTCAAGAAGGGCAGGGGAAAAGTGTTTGGGAAAACATGCCATTTCTCTGACTGAGCTGCGTGCAGGGTACCTTCTAGAAAGACAGGTCCAATGAAGGGTGTGGTTATGAGATTTTATTTGACAGTTTCTGTGCACTATGTGTTCTGTGAGGGCCACTGTTACAAGTTCATGGATCTCACATGCTGTAGGGTGTAACTGGGTGAGTCACCAGTACATTGCAACAAGATGTGATCATGCATGAAGATAGTTTTACTTTTGTGAGATTTTAATGTAAGAAGGTGAAAATTAGTGTTTCTACTGCTTGTTAAATTATTTGTTTATAAGTACAAATGGTCTGTTTGAAACCAGTATGTTTCTTTATATGGATGACCTTGTAGTGTTCTTAAACACATCTTTTGTTGGTTCACATTTACATTGTAGAAGGTGTTTTGGTTTTTTGTTTCTCATTTTTAAGCACTCAGTAAAAGCTTCACTATGTTTGGTGCATATCTATAAATACTTCTATCATGTAGGCTGTCCCTTCGCAGCAAATGCCTTTACTCCCAACACACATCTATAATTAAACAATGAGGAAATTCCCTTTGTTTCCTCACTCAGCTAAAGGTTAAACTCTAGCACATTTCATGCTGCTTGTTTGACTGGGCTGGCCTATAAAGAAGTTGAATTAGGCTGAAGGAGCACAGAAATCCCATGGTATGGGACTTGTCAAAGAGCATAGCATTGGCAATTGTTGTACTTCGAAGTTCTCAAAAGTGCTCAACTGATTTTTTGGCACTGAGGTCACACCAGTACTGAAAGCTTCTCGTAATCCCAGTTCTGTGGGTCAGGTTGAACTTTGCAGTTTAGATCCCAAACATCTGTCTTTTGTATTACAGTGCTGGAATAGTGCTGCTAATCTTTGACTAGGCAAGATCCAGATACTATTTCATCTGCTGAGTGTAGAACCTATTTAGTAGTATTCCTGGGAAGTGAGACTCAATAATTCACCTATTGGAGGTCTCAGTTGCCTCAAGATTCCCCAGGAACTCCTTCCTTATTACTCTAGTTTCCTCTCAAAGGATTCACAGTAATTGAAGCAAATGGGCATATATTTTACAGATTTTTACACAGGAAACAAACATACGCAGGCAAAATAAGAAACACCTGTACCTTGTTGCCTTGGTCTGATTACTGCTGTGATGTCTTTGAAGTCTGTATACTTGCAAGCACCTGAGCTTTCTCCACTGGATTCCTCACCTCTAGCATATGCATCATCTGGGTCTTGCTGAGTTCTTGCCCTTGCAGTCAACACCCTTTTGTTCTTGCTTGTTCTTCTCTGGAGCAATGTTCTTTTGTGTTTCTATTCTGAAGCTTCTCTGTTTTCAAAAGTCCAGTTGAAATATACCCACCTTTTAATTTATTTGGGCGATTTCCCCACTCATTCCCTATTGTTTTCTCTTTGCTGATCTGCAGATAAGTGATTTAGCAGCGATTTAAGATACTGCTATAAAAGTAGCATTATCTATTTTGTTACAGTCATTATTAATGTTTCTAGTCAGATGAGAACATTGACATACCACTTTTTCCCTTTACAATATTTTAAAAATAATCTTACCATTCATATGTTCTATGAAATATAGAAACTGTTTGAAGAAAATCTAATATTCATACTTTATAACAGGTAAAGCCCTGTAAAGACATCTTGAATCCTGTGGATCCAGATTTACTGGTTTTCTTTATGCCTTTGTCCTGCTCATCCTTCATGATTAAACCAGGTTTTATTCATCTGTGATGTCAATTACAAAGGTTCCGGGGCTCATTTAGCCACCAGGTTATATTTGATGTACAGAGATGTATGAAGCAAGCAGAATGTCCCGTCACAGTGGCTAGAGAAGGCTTTGATTTATTGACTGAAATGCAGCTGCAAATAGTTGAATCAAAAAACCGTTCTTCAGACATAGGCTTTGTTTTGTACTCTTTAACTGTAAAAGTAGGGCACCATCATCTTTCCCCATGTGCAAATGCAGAAATTCTGTAGACTTTAATGGTAAAGTATTTCCATCAGCAGAAGCTGCACTTTACATCTAAATCGTTTTATTTGAAAGCGCTGGTCCTTCACTTCTGTTTTTTAACTGTTACTTTTGTGTCTAAATGTAATCCTGGCTGGGCCCACATATCCTGTTCCTATATAGCAATTCAGTGATACTTTCATTTACATTTACAGTGCTACATTGCTATTATGCTATTATTAAAATTATAGGTGTTTTCTACTCCTAGAATTATTTACTACCAAGATTAAATTGCCATTAATCATAAATACTATTTACTGATTTTAATCAAAACATACTAGCTGGCTTATCATAACAGTGAGTGTGATATAGATGGCATAGCGGGGGGCCTTTTTAGCTGTTACAGGAGGGCCAAAGTCTTCTTGTAGCATACATTTTATTGGGAGCTGAAATCAGTCAATATGCGATGAAGACTGAGAATTACTTGAATCATGCTCTAGGCATTTGCCTTTCTGGAATGGCTGTGTTTATACAATCATCTTGGGGTTAAGGGCAGTTCAACTAGAGTTGTTGACTGAAAGAAAATGCTGTAGGAAATCTATCCAGAATGTCTGTAGCTCAGGATCATGAAAGAGTTAGTTCAGGGTGCGCACAAACCAAGTGACTCAGATTCACAAAAAATTTGGGAGGTGTTTCAGCTTCAGGGTCTAAACTGGACATTATTAAATGTGGAAGCCATTGTAACCCCATGACTTGTAGGCTGCTGTGAGAATTGAAGTGTGAAATGTTATCATCTGCTGCCATGATTTGCTTTGACTTCCTGCCTGTATTCTGCCGTAAAATTGAAGGTTTGGTTGCTAAAATACGATCCCAAAGTATGACAGTGACAAGCACATGAATATGTAATAAGTGGTTGAAGAAACAGCTAGAGAGCAATTCCTGAAAGGATTTCCCTATGCTGATCAATGTGAGCTGTTTTAATTAGCGGAGCAGCTGGATTTTAGCTGCTGCTTAACTACATCCTCACTTGTCCAGACAGTGGGAAGTCATGGTTGTGGCATTCATTAAGTGATGCAGAAGCAGACGTCCTCAGCATATTGATGAGGATTGAATTGTTGCTGGACTTAATTACTGCTTCAGGATTTCTTGCTTTTGGGGCTGAACCCAAGAAAGAAGTAAAGTTGTGTGGAGATAAGTCTTAATTTCTAGATGACCTATCTGGACTACTGATCATGTGGTTTCTTAGGTGACTAGATCTTTTTTAGCCTCCTGTACCTGCCGGGCCAGGACAATACCCCATGATCTAGCAGAGAACATGCAAGTGTTCATTTTACAGAAAGGCTGTGGGGACAGGGTGCTGCCAACCTGTTTTTTCTGGCGCTTGTCTGATCTCCTAGTGAGCCAATATGGATTATTCTGAACAGGAGCCAAGGTGAGGGGAGGAGGTGATTGACACACACACACACCTGGGGGAGGGATCTTCTGGGATTCTGAGACAAGTGCTGACATCACACCACAACATTGGATGTCAGCACTAAAAGGAAAAAAAGTATAAAGAGTGGATCAGCTGATACTGAAGGATAAGAACAGCAGCTGACGTGAGGTGTAGCCAGCATTTGGTGGTTTACTGTCAGATTAGTGGCAGAGTCATGGACTTAAGGTTTGTTTTGTCAGTGGAGGCTGAGCTGCTTACCCCTAGGACTGCTGCTGGCCTCCCCATCCACTCCCATCGCTTCTCTGGTGCCACCCTGATGCTCATATGGCTCTGCAGCCAGCTGGAGCAGTTGGCCTGTCTGGCTAAAAATTAATCAGGATATTTGGGATGAGGTTCTTTGTTGTTAACAAACCATGTGGCTGATCCAGCAGACCAACACAAGAGAGCTGGTGGAAATGACGAGTGTGGGGAAGGCAGGAGTACTGGCTGTGCACTGTCTCCTCCTCTGACACTGATGGGGAAAGTGCACCTGGACTCTGTGTGCCATGTCAGCTAATTTACATTATCAGCTGCAGGGCTGGGGCTCCTCAGCAATGGAGGCATTGAAGCAGCTGACTGCTGTGGGTGCATTTTCAGTGTAAATTGACTTCTACAGGATTATTACAATTCTGTCTACTGCACCCACATCATGAATTTGGGATAGCTGTGAGTCTTCTGTTTTAGCTTTAGGAGCTTTTTGATAGAACTAGTAAGTCTGTCTTTGTCCTGCAGGTGGTGGTAAGTCTGATCTTTTGCACCACTCCTAATTTAGCTTTAAAGTTGCTACCATCTTTATGTAATTCAGTCTGCAGTGAAATAATTTAGGTGACATTTAAAACATTTTGTGCTCGGAGTAATGTCTTCTAGTTTTTAGACTATTGTACTGTGGTACACGAGTTGTTATAAAGATGGCATGATTTCTAAAGTAACTGAGAGGAATATATTTTTATTAAACTAGTGTTTTGCCTTACAGTAATTTCAGCATGAGCTATTTTAAAATTCTTGGCTCACATTCCAAGAAGTCACAAGACATTAAAAATAGCAACATTTTAATTCTTTTTACTCTGTGTGTGAGTATAAAGCAGGGTCAATAACCATCACAATTAGGCATACATTTAACTTTTACACAGATATGTGAACCTAAGAACTGATACTTTATTAAAAGCTTCATATAACTTGACATAAAGGATAAATTTTGAGGCCTTGGAATAGATGCTTGAGAACATTAATTTTTTAGAACAAGTGATCATTCTTTTTCATTATTTTTGTGGGCATTTTTTCCCCTTTAGGCTTTTATGTATGTCTAGAGTGATGTATGAAAAAAGTGCAGTCAGTTTTCCTGTAGAGTATTCATTGTTATGTCAGTTTAGATAAATAAACTGAAGGTCTTGGTTCTGATAAAGGAGCAGGCAATGTGAAGGGCTGCTCAATTCCTGCTGAGAATCCCATGCAAACCAATAGGAGGGTGTGGAAGTAGATGACGAAGAGATGCTGAGACAGGCTAGTAGCTTGGGATGTCTTCTGTATTTCAAGCAGTGTCACAACCTGTAGAGCAGAAGACTGTAGGTAGCCAGGGGAGACCCTCCCTAGATGGCTATGGGTGGGCTCACAGGCAGGAAGGGAACAGTCACAAGCCAGTCCTGCCTGTGATCGTCAGAGGCAAGTAAAATCCATCAGTCCTGTGCCTGTTTGCACTCAACAGCCAAGCTGCCTCACTGTCAACCAGCTTATGGGAATGTGCCAATGAGTTGCCCTCCACTGGGCTGGAGACTCTGCTGCTCCTTTATCAGCTAAAGGACCAGGTGGGTGAAAAGATAGCCCAGAACCACCAGGCCTCTTGGCTTAGGTAGCAATCCTGCTCTGGGCAGACACAACTCCCTGCCTGCTCCCTTGGAGATGGATGTGTGATTTGAGCTTTATTCCACTTAAACAGCACCTCCCCTTCTCTGCTCTGTGGGGACTGCCGAAGGGAGTGATGCTCACACAGTCACTGTGTTGAGTCAGGAGTCACCCTGCAGGACCAGCCTTTTGAGAAACCTGGTAGCTACACTGAAATTTCCTTTGAAGAGAGACAGTGCTCAGTCAAGGAAGTGTCGAAGCAGAGCCCCAGATGAGGGAGAAACCGTAGTTTATGCACAGTAAGTGCAGTTACTTCACTGAACAGTTTACAGCTCTTTGCCCAGTGTACCTTGTGGCAATTTTATTTTCCTATTGCACAGGTCTGAAATATGCTTTTGAAGCATTTTCCTTCAGTATTTATATTTAGAAAACCTTGAAACTCAGAGTAGAGCCTGGCAGAAAGAGTGAGTAGGTGTTTAACAACTTGAAACACATCACTCCAGGTTCTTTATCTTTCAGAAATGGTGACCCATGAGACCCTTTTCATATTGCTGCTGACTTGAAGTACCCAATTGCTTTCAGCATAGCAGTCACAGCAACTTACAGATCCCCTCTGAACTTACTGAGTGGGTTTTTCTGGGTGCAGAGTGGGTTTTGAGAAGGGGGCAGGGGAAGCTCATCAAAGCTACTGCCTTAGCTGGAAATTAAACCAAGTTTGTGATTTAAATTAACAGTTAGCAAGGTCTAGGATAAATGTGCAGATGTCAGGGGAGTTGCTCTGGTTGTTCACTCCTGCATGCTAAAAGGAGGGGGGGATGATTAGTTTGCATCTTTACTTACTCCATATTAGATATGACTCTGGTGTTGTTGCTAATGTTTATAAGATTCTTCAATACTTTGAAACTTCCTGCTGTCTACAGGGTTTTCTTCCAGCAATATAAGTTTGGACTTTGCTTGTGTACATTGTAGGGTGGCACAGGAGCTGCTGTCTCCCATCCCCACAGCTAGTTATTGTCACACTGTCCCCTCGGGTGTTCTCATGTAGTTGGGGGGGGGAGTTGTATTTTGAATGGATTAATTTTTCCTTGGCATGTGCATATGTGAGAATTTTTTTTTTTTTGCCTTCTGGTTCATTGCTGTGCCTTATGAACAGGAGGAGGAGGTGGGAAAAAGGCAAGAACCATGCAGTACAATGATTGCTGCAGCTCCTACCTCATCAAATAGGAGAATTAAATTTGATTTGGTTATGTTAATTATTTGGATGGCTTGAGAGAAAACATGTCATTAACTGTGCAGCAGAGGAGGTTATTAGTAACCTTATCACTTCTCTCTTAGCAACTTAGAATAAGAGACCAGGAATTGCTTCCTATGGAGCAGGATAGGCTCAGAGTAAGGTATGGGTAAACCCACCAGCTGCCCCAAGAAGAGCATCTTATTTAAATTACTGCGGTTTAGTATATAATGAAGTTATGAAGTTTGCAGTTTCTTTACAGGGCTTCACAGAGAAAAAAAATAATATGTCTGCTGTCATTTCCATGTTTTTAAAGGGCTTAAATAATTGTAAGCTAGATATGAATCAGTCTCTCCTGGGGGTAGAAAAAGTAGTGCTTTGCCAAAAGGTTGTTGATGAGTGACCTGTTAATGGAAAGTGGAAAAGAAAAACTGTCTTCTAACAGCTTGTTTTGCCTGTGAGCTCATAAATTTTGTAATAGAACCATGTTACTCTGGGTTCTAAATTACAGATAGTTGCATATTTGGGCTGCCTTGCTGCCCTTGATATATCCATTCTTCAACTTCATTAGGTTGGTTTCATGAGAGGTTTTACTTCTTTGTTCTTTGCATTTTGATTTAAAAAATGTTTTCTGTGTATCCTTTTGGTACTCATGCCGTATGGAAAGCTTGAACTTGTGTCCATGTGATGGCTTTTATGGTTTCCAGCCAAAAGTACTTGCTTTTATATGAAAATGTTTATCAGATTCTGAGGCAAATTGCAATGAGTTGAAGGTCTTTTGCCAGTGGAAGAAAGACCATGTTCCTTTTCGCCCTTACTGATACTTGAATGTGCGTACTTCATAGATTTCCTGATTTCTCCCTATAAAACTTGAGTAAATCCTGAATTCTTAGTATAGAAAGTTACTGCTGCTCCAGGAGATTTCAGATTCATGTTACCAGACTTCAGTCTCCTTCCTGTCTGATAAATACAATTAAAACCCTAAAGGTTGAAGTTATTCAGAGAAATTAAAGCAAAAGAATCAGGCTCCAAAAATGAACATCCAAAAGAAAGAGATACGAGGAACTAAGAAAATTGTCTGGGGTACATCTGTGAGGAACACACAACTAGAAGTGTTTCTTAAAGATAAGGCTGTATTTTGATAGGACACTTTGAAGGAAAATTAGAACCTTTTTCTGCTAAAAATGCACAGTGAAATATGACTGATAGAAATGTTTTCTAAAGCAGCTTTGCGAGCAGTGTGGATTGGGGCCAAGCCACATTTGAACTATTTCTGAAACCAGACAAATAGGCATTGTTTATCCTAGACTAGCCAGACTGTTTCAGAAAACAGTTCTGTCAGAGCAACATTCATTTCTAGTCTTAATTAGTTTCCAGAATGACTGTAGAGGGAGGACCTTTTTCATCCACATCCTTTTTGACTGTCTCTTTCTTCTCTCCTCCAAATCCCCCCACTTTTCATCGCACTGGAGTAATTGCAGCGATCATGCGCACATGAACCTAAACTGAGCCCAGACAGAGTTGGTGTGCTGCACGCCAGCAGAGCGAGAGCAGCCTTAAAATGCTAATGCACTCCCTGTGCTAACATTCTTTCTGATGGAATCTGGTGCTGGAAGGTTTCTGGAAAAGGCTTGATTAGTGTACCTTTGTTTTGTTGTTGAGATACTGTATTAATTTGAACCAGATGCAGTCTATTTATTTGCAGCCTTTAAAAAGTCCATTCAGCACTTCCAGAGGCTTCTCATCAATAAATATTCTCTATCTCTTGCGTTTAAAAGAGAAAAAACCCTTCTCTTCTGAACTGGTTGGTTGGTTGATTTGTTTGTGTTGTTTTAATTCCTCGGTAGCTTAGCACAAAGTGCTAAGAAGAATATTAATACCATGTTCTTCAAATTGCAACATTTCTGAAAGTGGTGATCCCAAATTAGATTTGATTTTTACCTGCAGAAATAGTAGGGACTGCTATATCTGTTAAATAAGACATTCAGAGGAGAGGCATCAGAAACCGTAGTCCTACTAAGAAAACAGATGAGTTGGCAAAAGGAAACATTTTTCTGTCCTTGCATATCAACAAATATTTAGTCATGTTGTCATCCTAACCCCACCCACCAAGTTATTACTGAAAAATGTTATCTCAAGTGGAAGGGAAGTAATTGTTAAAAATTTTTAGCAAAAGGGTTGTAGTTTCTTCACTTACTTCACTGTGTAAGTTTTATTTATGAGAATGTAAGTTATTAAATGCTTAAAATCTGTGAATATGCACACCCACATGAGACAGGATGTGAACTTCAAGACAGAACTGATAATTGGCTTTCTATCTTGGCAGAGTCTTGAAGCCAAGCTGTAACCTGGTTTTCATTAAAAGGGGTTAGGTATAGTTGCATAGTCCAGGAGTTTTGGACAAATTTCTGTAAGATAACAGCGCAGGGGAAAAAACAGGCTTGGCAAACCCTTTACAGTATATGGGGAATTTTTGTATGGTTACTTAATTGTTTTCTCTTTGAAACATTAACCATGTTTTAATAATTCTTTTTTCTTCAATAAGCCAAGGACCCTTGTCATCCATAAGAGCGGCAATCAAGAGATGTAAGTTTACTTTTCTTTTTTGAGAACTATAATGTTGTAAGATTGCTACATCTTTACTTTAGTAACTGTTTAACTTGGTATGTGAAAAAGTAGCTGTAAGTAAGCACTGAGCAGAGGGGCTGTAATTTCTTTCTCTCTTTTTTTTAGGCTATCTTTTTGTTCCTTCTTTCCAGTTGCTAACATTTTGTTATTTATGCACTAATGCATCTGTGCACAGATGTGATCCATCTCTGAAGAGCTTTGGTTAGACGTGCCAAATTTTTAGTT
Organism: Irena cyanogastra; assembly: GCA_013397155.1. NCBI lineage: Eukaryota > Metazoa > Chordata > Aves > Passeriformes > Irenidae > Irena > Irena cyanogastra. The sequence continues at coordinate 80,216 of VWZV01000941.1, read as the reverse complement.
CATTTGACAAAATAGAAGATTGTTTTATTTTAGTAGAAATCTGTAGCAACTGCTTATTCACTGTAGTGGCGACAGAATTAGACTCCTGTACTGGGCTTGTTTTGGAAAATAAAAGATTATTTATAAATCTTGAATGAAAGTCCAAACTCTTCTTCCCTGATTTCAGCATTTAAGTCCTTTTCTCCTTTCCCTGCTCATGGTGTTTCCAGGCAGAGGGTTTCTTTAGATGCATCTTTTGAAGTATTTTATGCTGTTACTTTCTTCCCCTTTTCAGTTTTATTTCTTTTCTGTCCATGACTTTAATTTCATATTAATGAAACAACCCTCAGGATTCTGGTATGGGGAAAAATAAATTAGTGTATGTAGTACTGATTAGTTTCTCCTGGACCTATTAGTCGGGGACTCATTAGTGTGGATTAGATTGGAGGTAGTGAAAGGGCATCATGAAAGCTTTACTCAGAGCTAGTCTGCGTGATGCTGTTGTTAAAATGCAACACTTTATTTGTGCTGTTGCTGCCACAGATGGAGACTGGAAAACAGAGAGCACCAGATCACAGAGGGCCTTTTGTGGTGGAGTCAGAAACTGATTCAGACCGCCTAAGCCCCAGTACTTTGCCAAACTGAAAAATCATCTACAAGATCATTAAGCGTTTGATATCTGTGTTTTTGAAAATGTAGTAGCAAGTGATTATTTGTTTTGAAGCATAATCACATAAAAATCCAGTCAAGAAGCTGTGGCTCATGTTATTTACTTATTAACATGTGAATAACTATGGTGAAATATAAATGCCATGTGAATTGTTCAGGTAATAAGCTAGCAAAATAATATCCATGCACATAGCAAGGCATTGTATATGAAACTCTAGTTTTTTGTACGCCATTACGCGGTGCTGTTAGGGTGGACGTATATTACAGTGGACACTGAATAATTCCTATGTCCCCTTGCCATTAACCTGGAAAAAGTATGGTATTCTCTGGACAAGTGTATTTCCCTAACAGAGTTAGAAATATGTCTTTCCTAATCCCTGATTCTTTGGGCTCTTACTCTCAAATTTTCAAGAAATATGGTAAGTATGTACGGGGTTTCAACTTACCCACCTGTGGACAGTGCTGTATATCACTTTGTTTTGATAAGTCTCTGTTTCTTGTGGCCAGAGAAAAGGAGGGTATATTTTCCTTTGGTGACCTGACCACAACTCCAGATGAAAATGACGGTGTCATTTTCAGTTCTTTGACTGCAGAAAAGTGAGCCCAACGTAACCTGAAGGAAGCAAGCATGTAAACATGAGATTTGCTCGGGAGTAATCTTTCGATCTCAGCTCTTAAAAAGTTGCCCCAGGATCTCAGGCCTGAACACACCACCCTTATCCAACTCCCACTGAAATCAGTGAAATGTTTTCCATTGATGCCAGCACAGCAACGTGCACAAGAATACCAAAGAAAGTGGAAAGAGGCGCACCAAATGCTGCAGCACCGAGACAAAGGAGAACAGTGTTTTCACTCATTTCTCCACTCTTCCAAACCAGGCCGTTGTTAGGAAGCAGGGCTACAGAAGCAAGTCTCTTATCCTAAAATGTTGGAAGAGCCTGTGGGCTTGTTCTCTTCTCATTCTGTCCTAAGTAAATACATGGCTGAATGAAGGATGCATAACAGCTTGTATGCACTCTGAAGCTGTGGCTTTCCATTTGGCAGTTTTGCAGCCATTTTTGGCTGTGGGTTTTGTTTGTTTTTAATTTTGTTTGTTTTGCTTGGGGGCTTCCTAGGTTCTTTTGGCTGCAAGTTTTTCCCAACCAGATCAATTCCATGACCTCATTCTCTTCCCCATCTGCACAAACATTTGGGCTGGCATAACACAGGGAAGAGTGCAGAGGTAGGAACATACAGCCCAAGGAAAGGTGTAGGAAGGAGTGAAGTGCCTTTATAAATCATGATTGTCACATTTGAGTAAAACTACAGACTTGCTCTACAGGTGTAGTTACCACGATTTTATTCAGCAGCAATGCTAGCCTCTGTGGTGCCTAACAGTTAGATCAGCTCTGAAAAGAGTATAGAGGACTACCCTGGGGGTGGGAAGAAGAATTCCTGTTACCCCCCCTAGGTTATTTTTTTATCAGTTCCCTCCCTGAAGTTGCACAGAGGAGCACTAGAGCCAGGAAGCAGAGGCAGGAAAAGAGACTGCTGTTGAGGATGGCTTGTTCCTTCTCCTGTGCTTGCTGGAGGTCGGAGCCCTAGGTGAGCAGGTTCAGGGAGGTAAAGTGAGTCAAAAACTGTACAGACAGTAGTTATTTTTTTATCACTGTGAAGTGGCAGTGGGGTCACATAAGTGCTAACGTTCATTCAAGGGGAATCAAAAATCCTTGTTTGGAGGGGAATTGGGCATCACCATCTCTTTAGCTACGTTCAGGCATTAAATCAGCCAAGCTGTAATGTCAGACAATGTGATATTTCCTTGAGGTACCTGGAAACAGAAACAGAAAAGGAGCAAGACCTCCCCCTTGTGCCAAGAAACAGTTTGGGAGAAAACTCTCTTATTGCAGAGATGCATGAAAAATTCCAATTAGTTTGAACCTCCACATCTTTTCTTCACAGCCTTTCCATACAGAAATAATCTAATCAGATGTTGGGTGAAATCAAGACTCTTTCTTCTGGTGTTGGCCTGAGGATTATCTGATCATTTTAGTGTTCCCTGAAGAAGGATCTCTGCAGTCATGTAACGCCTTTGATATTTCAAAGACCGCAAGCGTGGCCTCTTTCATGGGAACATTCTGTCAGTTCTTCAAACTGCATTACTTTGTAGGTAAGGGAGGGAGTGTTTGCCCACCCTTGACACTTTCCTTGAGATACTATAATGGATAACCTTTATTCCTTGTCATCTATATAGTGAAACAAATAACTTCTTAGTCTAATAGTCTCCATATTTCATAGGTTTGGAAGAAATGTATAACCTGATTTTAGAAAGCATTGAATGAAGGTGTGTTTTTAAGTATTAGCACATGCCCTTGTAGAAAGGCTTGGGCTATTTGAGACTATCTTTCCCATCTTTAATGCAAAATTAAACTTGCTTTTAGAACACTCTATATTGGCAAAACTGTTCAATATTTCATACGGATTTGCTAATGGAAGCACACAAATATTGTTGTGCAGTGTGTACGTTGTAGAAGCACTCAGTGCTCACAACAGAACCTTATCTCTGAACAGATCCTTGATGACTTCAGTTGTCTTTGTATTGCCTTAAAACATTGCCCAAAAGACTGTAATTTCTATCCCAGCTCTCTTCCAAAGGCTCAAGTCTGCGTGTCAGACTTCTGTTGCCACCAGCTTGTCCGTAGCATTGAATTTTATGGGTTTGAGGTATAATGGTGGTTGTACTTATACGAGTGTTTTGATCCCATAGCTTGAAATATCCCCTGCACCATATGTATGTATTTCAAATACAAATGACAGATTAAGTACACTTGAAGAGTAGGACTCTGGGAAGAAACAGTAGAGAAAAAAAATTGAAACATAAGTATGCAGCGCAAATAGAATACCCTTTGCCTCCACACGTTTAAAAATAATTGGAAAAAGCCCACTAAATAGTTACTCTAAGAAATATGTACGAAAGAGGAATCTATAAGTCACTGATCTGCCCTCTATTTACAGTATTACCATTAATCCTTTATGCTGTACAAGGTTAAACACATTTAGATGCCTCATTGACACTAGCTAATAAAGTGCCTCATTGACACTAACAGAAATAAGTAGTGACAATGGTATGAGTTGATTTAATTTTTTTCCTCCCAACAAGACCAATAAAGTTATAAGATTGAAAAGTGAGGTTTTTATGGACTGAGATTTTCCTCTCCTTCCTCTTCTGAAGCTACTTTGCTTTTTTACTTATGAGACCCTAAGCATAAGCTTCTGGAAATGTTAGTGATCCTCACCCTGAGCATTTCTTATTGTTGAAGTTGAGAAACCAACTATTTTTAGTTGTCAGTGGATAAAGCAGCACTGAAATACATTTCCATTGACTTCCCTGATGGAAAAGAGGTTTTTTAAATCTTAAAAGTGTCATAATTTGCAATCTGATGGGAAAATTAATAGTATATGTTTTTCCAAGACAATCCACAAAGGGAAAGATGAATGGACTTAAAGGATCAAAAGACCACCAGGCCAGAAAAATGGCTGCAGGTTTTTTTCTTGTGGTTTTTTTTTTAAGTCAGGTGTATACTATATTTTAACAAATCATGTCTTCTTTCATGCACTTTTTAATTTAAATACATTTCTTAGAAATAGTGAAGGAATAAAAGCTGTGCAAGTCTGGGGACAAGGATTATTTTAAAAGTTTGATTTTTCTTTTCCCTAGCATTTGTGGAATACCTGAGAGCAGAAGATGCAGTAGCTTTCATCTCTGTTTCTACTGTGGATTTAAATCCTCTTAAAAGCTTCCAAAACAAAATATGTTCTAGAAGTGTGGTTGTAAAATAATGTGACAGCAAAAGTAGAGGAGATGTTGACAGAAGAAGGGAAGACCTTTGTCAGTGTCATTAAAAAATAAATGTTTATATTAAATGTTTATATACATGGAAGTAACTTGATTCCATTAGTGCTTGAGAGATATTTTTTCCAGAAAAATTAGTACATTCTGAAAATATACATGATGGCTTGGGCATTAATCTTCTTAAGGAGATGTGTTTATATAGTTATATATTGACTAGTAAAGTTATTTTTATATAAATATTTTAAATGTGTTGTTTTCAAGAGAGTTTATTTGTTTACTTGAATTTTGGAGCTTGTCAGATACTTCACTGGATTTTTTTTGCCTAGATTAAGAAAGGAAAAAGGTCTTTCAGACTTTTTTAGATTTGTCCTGTTTAATAACTTTGATAAATAGAAGCAAATTTGAGTCTCACAGAAAGAAAGAGTTTGTAGAATTTATCCAGAAATGAGCAAATAATGAAGTAAGATGACAGGTTTATTAATTCAGTTTTACCTTCCCCATTAATTAGCTTTTATTTCTCCTGCCTTTATCATTGGAATTGGGCTATAACCCAAGCAGCTGTATTGACAATATTTACCAAAAGGACACTTTCTTCCATCATCTTTGCAAAAGTAATCTTGGATTTGATTGGTTTGAGTCAGTTTGGGTTTTTTTTCCTCTAACATGTGTGTTAGATCAGTGCTATGTTGAGATCTCTGAAGAAAAAAGTGAAGGTGAGGTGTTTAAGTCAAACAATTTTTACAGAACTGATGCAGATGTGAAATAATTTGAGGTATTCCTCTTGCTGGGATCAACCTGCCTGCCCATACCTCTGTGGTAGAGAATTCCAACTTCTTTGCACCTGTATCAAGTCCTCAGTGTAAATTACTATTTTTGGAAGGGAGAAAAGGCAAACCCAAATAAACGAGAATTTTAAACCAGAAAAGGCATTCAAAGAGATTTGATTTCCCTCTCCTCATTCCCACTGTATTTACTTGTTGAGCCATACAGTGGACATTTCCATGTTCAGTTATATTCTTCATGGTTAATTTATTGCAAGGAAGACTTGTAAACAGCCACTGTTAAAATTGGCATGTGACTAGAAATAAAATGTACTTTTATTTTCATTTTTTAGGAAACAAAAAAATGAAATAAATAGTGTTTTGAATAGACATTACAGTTAGCCCCTTACATCACTGGCACATGCACTATCCTTGCATAACTAACCCATTTGATCGTGGCTTCTGGCACTCTGAAGCCTTGGTTTGTTCTCCTTCACCTCCTCTTTGTCTTCTGTAACCCCTTCTTTTTTTCCTCTAGCACTCATGAATAGTGCACATCCAAAATGCCCTGTCGAAGAGGTATGTCTGACCCAACACTCTGCAACTCTTCAATCAAGTATGCTTTGCTGATTTTGGCTAATGATGCTGTGATATTGCACAATAAGATTCTACCACTTCCTTAAATTGCAATTGCCATGCAAAAAATGTTTCCCTTGGATAATTTGTTTTTCTCTCTAAAGAAATCCAAATGAAAATGCAATGTGGCCTTGGAAAAAAAATATTTGAATGTAAATATGGCAAAACCAGAAAAATGAAGAGATCAGGATTTGCTTATTTTATGTAACTTAAAACACATGGTTTGAAAAAAAAAGTTTCTGATTCTTAATCCACAAGTGATTTAAACTTTAGCAAATATCTAGCTGGGAACATTTAATATTTTCTTTTTACATGAAGCAGAATGAAATACCTTTTTAGGTTCTGTGCCTTAGTACCTTTCCCTTCTATAAAACAAATGGAAAGAGACATTAAATAATATTAAAGAACACTTCTCAGAAATTATCCATCAAAAGGAAAAGCCTGATATGTTTAAGACTTCTTTTTGTTTAATCCATGTATCATTTTAATGAAAGGAAAGGAAGGTTCAATTCTTGGGTCTCCACAATGCAGAATATAGGAAGGTGTGGGAATGAAGAAGACAGGAGACAGGACCATCTCTCTCGGTGGTAACTTGGACATAGAGAGACTTCAAATGATTATGAAACTCCACTCTCACTATTTTAAAAACTTCTCATATTTAATGCAAATATTTTTTTTTAAACTTGGCCAGTCTTACAATCTGGGATTTAGGATCAGATGCTCTATGTTCTGCATTTCATTGATAGTGGATTGGTAAGGGCTCTTCTATTATCCTCATATTGTTGTGACAGTATGTTTTAACCTCTTCAAAACTTCTGTTTCTTTTCTTTAAATAGCTTCTCGGACCTCTAGCCATAGTGATCAACAGAGGGATAGAAGGTATGATGCTCTTATTTATATTGCAATTAGGTGTTACTGTGAAACTTGTTAGACTGTGTCAGAGTACTACTTTTTATGGCTTTCTCTTCTAGTTTATTTTTTTCCTTGTCTCTATTCTTAGTATGTTTACAGTAGACTTGGAACAAAATAGAAATACTTTGATTTTTAAGCATGATAGGCTAAGAGTTTGAGGAATTCTCTCATCAACTTTTGTATGTGTCCTCAAAAAGGGGATGCAACCAACCATCAAACCTCTGCAGAACTGTTTTATTTTCCTGACATCTATGTATGGGATCACTTCACAATGAAAATAAGCACACTTTCAAGCCTCCTTCCAGTTTCTCGAAGGATATTGAGAAAGGAGGTCACCATTCTGGATGGCTGGTGAACTGAGTCTGCCATTATTTTAGATGTGAAAGAACTCTACCCTTCTTTTTTTAAATTGTTTTTAAAATAGTTTTAGAAGTTATGCTTCTGCAGCTTTATTTCTGTCAGCAGACAGAAGCTTCTGTAAGCAGATGCTTTATCTACTCACAAAAGTCCCTTTTCAGAGTGAAAGTTTTGTGAGATTCTGGATGGATCAGTGGTGCTGCAGGGACCATGGCCTGGGAGCACGGGCCACCGCCGCAGCTGATGCTCTGAAAGAGCAGGTTCAGTGGTAAACCAGGGGTGCTACCTGTGGGTCCTTCACTGTCACAGAAGTCTCTGTAGTACTGGGTGATGGAAGCAAACAGGCCCTGTCCCAAAGGCCTTGTGAGGCTTGCTCTGCCCCACTTTAGCACTCTGGAAGGTTTCCCTTGGGGTCTGAGGATACACAAGTTTTTAGGTATCCAGTCAAGAAGCAGTTTTAACTACCCTGCTGTTTTCAGATTGTAGCCAGCTAAGGACAAACACATGATTAATTCTCATTATCCCATGAAGACTAAGACTTCTGCCATCTAATTGAGTTACACTTGTGTTTAAGTACTTCAAGCATTTAAGTTATTTCACTGAAGCCAATAAATCTACTTTTTGGCTAAGGCATTTAATTAGGGGTTTTGAATAGAAGCCTAAGTGTTTGTTAGAAAGGTAAGTTGTTTTGAAATCATGGGAAAACACCTTCAGTTAAATCAAAAATACCAGAGCTATTTTTATTTCCCATTCAAGGAAAACCTTGGACTGTTATACTTAAAAGAACTATTTGTAAATGTTTTATGTAATTATTCCCCTTTGCCTTCATTTCCAGGCGTCCTGAAATTACAATAGTTGCTGCTGAACCCCTCCGGCCATCCTCCTGGTTTCCAGGTGCAAGTCCTGTGACTCCTCAAGGATTAGGATTCCCTTCTGCTTCATCTCATGCTCAGTGGAGGAGAAATGAGCATCTTCCAGCTGAGGTAAGCGTGAATTTACGAGGCATTGTTTGGTTTACAAAGGTAGAAAGCTCATTAGGTTAGACAAGAACAGTCTTTGTTTGCTCAGACTTTCATCATATTGAATAGGAGACTATGACAGCGTTCTTTTCCTCTGTATATGTTAATTTAGTATTTTTTAATTCATAGGCCAGTTTTTTTTTAAAAGTATCATATCTGGATGTGCCTTAATGTTTTTCTCTCTATTTTGTAGCTTCCGCCATCGTACGAGCAGGTGATAAAAGAAATCAATCAAGTGCAAGTCAATACAACAAATAACAATAATGCAGCTGCTCCTAGACATACCACTACTTCTGCAACACAAACTGACTTTCCAGAGGAACTAATCAGCCATTTGCCAGGAAGTAATGTAAAAACTAGTGTGCTAACACACTGGGAATCTGCAGGCTGTCGAGGTGAGGCTGGTTTGGATTTCTCTGTGATGAAGACCTTATTCTGTCTCCTGAAGATGCACTTTATTGTTGGTCTGTGCAGCATCTAATATGAATAAGAGTTAAATTTCTGTGAATTATTACTACTGTAAATTTCTGTAAAAATCTTTTCTTCTGAAAAGCTACTATTACATTTACAGTATCATTAAATCATGAAAGCTTTCTTCAATTCAACCAAAATGATGATCAGAACTTTAAGGCCATAGGAGCTCAGATATCTTATCAAAATAGCAGCACTTCATACATTCAGACTGAAAAGTGTGCAAACCAAGCTGGGGAAGCTACTGTACTCTTCTTTGGTCTGGATTTCGTTTGAATGCCCCTCAATGCTGCAAGTTAACAAGAGGTTTTGAACTCAGCTTGTAGATAACATGCATTTCAGCAATCTTCAGCTTATCCTAAAGTTTGTATATTTTTCCATTCATATTTTTAGGAACAGAACTGTATTTTTACAAGCATCAGTAGAGTTGTCAATAAAAGCCATCATGTTTACCATGATTACCATGAAAAATTAAAAATTAAATTAAATGTTCTGGAATAGGTAAGTAAAATGTTTTATTTTCTGTTAGCAGGGCAGAGTCCTCTTAAACCTCCTAGGCCTCCTGCATCTCTTCTGAGTAAGCCTCCTGCAGAAAATGAGAATCCTTTAATAGTCTTTGAAAATCCTGAAGGTCAGAGGTGCCAAGAAAATCCCAATGCTGTGATATGTCCTGTGCCAAAGCCAAGATCAAGAAGCAATCTCAGACCTGTGGTCAAAAGTACTGAAAGTAAGATAGACAGTGGAGAAGAAGTGAACCAGTCTACTGCAAAACAGCAGCAACCTCCAATTCAGCAGTCACCTCTTCTAGATGAAGACAGCTTACTAGACAATCACTTGGTGATGGACAGCATGAGTACAGAAAGGAGCCAAAATAGTATTGTTTCAAGAATCAAAGCTTTTGAATCCCAAGGCACTAATGATACCTCAGGATTATCAAAAAAGCCAGAAATTGCCCCTCGTTCATTTGTTCCAAGATCTGTTACTGCAAAGAAGCCAGTGGTTGCTCCAAAGCCGGGGGTAGGCAGAATTTCAGAAGAGTGGGATGCATGGACCGAAAGCAAATCAACACCTTGCAAGGAATTGCATCCTCAGCCTGAAATAGCTGGGAGCAGTGTTGTAACCAAACCTGAACTGCCAAAGAAGCCAAAAGCCAGCCTTGTTAAAAGTAGCAGTAGTGATTTTCTTGATGCAAGGTGTGAATCGGTTGCAGAAAACAGCGATGGACAAAAGAGATTTCCTGTTCCTGCTCCAAGGCCACTTGTTCCTAAGAAGTCATGTTACTCAGAAAATCCTGCCCTTTCTTTGGCCTCACTAAAACCAGTTGCTGCTCCTCCACGGCCTTCTGTATCTCCCCAAGAAAAAGTTTTAAAGTCTCTGGGGGAATTGTCCCCTGCAGCCAACTCCACAGCACCTGCTTTGCAAAATAAACTAGATGTGGAAGGAGATCTGATCAGTTTTGATGATGATGTTTTGCCCCTAAGTCCACCTTGTGTAGTTAAAGATAGCATCAGTTCTGAAGCAGGAGCAGGTAAGAAGAAAATTTCTTTAAACTGTCACTATGGTTATTCTTTACAGGTGTATCCTGTGTGAGTTACACCTGCCTGTGTTGTTGGGGTTTATGTGTGTGTAAGAAACTTCTGGTGTTCTGTTATGTCAAGATCACTATGAAATTACATGGATTTTGAGACTTAGTAGGTTTCAAGGCTGTATAAATCTCAGAAGTTGTCAGCTGGATATATTATGTGATTACTAAAATAATGATGAAAGACTTGATTTTATATGCTAGATGTCACCTCCAGAATGTGTCACAGTGCTCTCTGGGGAACTTGGGACACCATCTAATGTGACTAATTTATGTGAGTGCCTCAAGTTCTGTATTGGAAACCTATCCATCTGAAGAAAGAGCAGTGTTTGTGGCATATAAGAACACTCATGATCAGACATACTGGGGTGATCTGTCCACGTCACCAATGCCTATGTATTTTCTCTGTCTTTCTGTCTTGTCTTGTCATGTGACTGCATTCTTGTAACACAGTTTCAGCTTCAGGGGTTTTTTTTTAATGAATGAAATTAAGTATTTCATGTGGACAGATCAATTACTAGAACTGTATTCCTTTCATAAATGTTCTTTGATACTATTAGACACTTGGGGTCAATTTTTTTTAGTGCTGTTTTTAGGTAGTTTAATACACAGGTGAATGTTGGGCTGTCATTAGATTTTACAGCAATAGGTTTTGCCCTCTTAGTGTTCAATATGTCTGGTTTAGTTCACCAGCCCCATTGCAGTCCGAGGAGAGTTATGTTTTAAACTAGAGGGTGCATCATGCAAATGCTCATTTAAGGACCTAGCTGTGACTTTCAATTTTATTTTTTTTTGTTAACCTCATCTATTGGGTTTGTGTGGCCAGTGTTTGATATTGGGGTGTGGCTTTTCTGAGAAGCTGCCAGAAGCTTCCCCCATGTCCAACAGGGTGGGAGGGATCCCATGCTGAAGGAGGAGAAGAGTGTGGGAGGTCCTCCTCTGAAGAGGAAGGAGTGGGAGAGACAACGTGTGATGAACTGACCACAGCCGCTGTTTTCACCCCCTTGTGCTGCTTCAGGGAGGAGGTGAGAAAATTGCAAGTGAAGCTGAGACTGGAAAGAAGGGAGGGGTGGGAGTAGGTGTTAAGATTTGGATTTATTTCTCATTACTCTTCTCTGATTTGACTGGTAATAAAGTCAAGTAATGTTTCCCCAAGTCAAATCTATTTTGCCATGACGGCAGCTCGTGAGTGATCTCTCCTTGCTCTTATCTTGACCTAAGAGCATTTTGTTACATTTTCTCTCCCTGTTCATTGGAGGAGTGGAGTGATAGAGTAGCTTTGGGAGGCACCTGACATCCAGCCAGGGTTAACCCACCACACGTCATTTATCATCTTAACTTTCACAAAAAAGAGGCATAGATGCTATGTAGTTGTCATGGTAAATCAATATTAATGATTGTTAACAAATGCAATTTCTTCACAGTTTGTGAATTATATTGTCAGATGAAGTTCCAATTTGCTATTGTTTCTGCTCTGTATTGTCATAAAAGCCCCAAGGCAGGTGTAGAAAGTTCTCTTAAAGTTTTAAATTATTAAGATTGGTATGTACAAACATGCAGTTCTCAGGAGAGCTTATGAAAGCAATGAAAATAAGGCAACAAAAGGTCCTGCAGGAGAGGTGATTATTTTAGCATGGGTACAAGTCCATTTTTTCTTGGGCTGACAGATTCCAGGAACATGGCAAAAATGTCACCAAAACTGAAAGGCAGCAGCAGTACAGGGTGACTGGAGAGGTATTTTGTACTTATGTCAAGGAAATGTATGGCTGATAGTGTCTAGGTGGGAACAAAGGCATGATCATTGTGTCTGGAAACTGGAGCTGTGGAATAGACACTGTATGTGTGGATGGTTTTAGAAGAAAAATCATTTAGGGTAAAACTTCTGTAGTTTAAGTCATTTTATTTTGATTAATAGAGGTAGCAAATAGAAGGAAAATGTACCTGTTCTAAGTAGTAGGCAAGAAAAGAGAATATTTACATTTTGAAAATGAATAAAAAGGAAAATCATGTTTTACCTATGTACACTAAAAGATGGACTTGCCCACAGCCTAGAAAAAATATGTAACATTAATTCTTCCACTAAATCAGAGGTTGAGTGATCACAAATGAAAATCACCTGAGAAAAACAGCTTTCATGATGAAGTGATAAGAGTGTCATTCTTACTCTTTCTGGTTGGTGCCCTAGGTGTTATTTTTCATTTAATTAAGAAGAAAATGCTTTCCATCCTCGTGGTTAACAGAGGAATTATTCATATGATAGTTTCCTGACTTCTTAAGTCATCTGCCCATGATTTTATTCATTCAATAAAATGTCACCTGCGTTGCAATCACTTCTAGCCTACTAAAGAGAAAAAGGTATGGCAGCATTACCGCTTTATTGCACTGTAAAATTAGGACTAATTCCAGATTTTTGCTGGCATTTTTGAGCTCAAGATCATATCCTGTGTCCTGGATAACTAATACTGTGCAGCGTCCTGACAGAGCGTCCACAAGAGCAACACTGGCTCTCTGAAAATGAGGCAACACAGAGCACTAACACTAGCTATTTCTCACGTTCCCATAGGAACAGCTTAGGATTTGCAAGATGAATCCATGGTAAAATGTTTTGTGAAGGCAGGAAGAGAAGCTCTAATCTTGCTCCCAGTTCCCCAGACCTTTGCATTTCTTAGATATTTGTCATTGTCATTACGTAGCAAAATGACAGTGCTCTGCTTGTTGTTATGGCAACCCTTGGAAAGGAAGAAGGCTTTTTTGCAGTGGCGTTGGAAACCAAGCACCAGCATCTTGTTTGTCAGAGAGCAGCATTACATCGCATGTTCCAGTGTTAGCAGGGCTGCATTTTGTCTGGAGCAGCACGGGTGCTTTAGGCCAATGTAAACGGAACTGGGGTGATCAATCCCTGCTGCTGCTGGCTCCTGCTGGGAAAGGAGGAAGGGGAAGTCTTCAGTGGATGATGAGGGGGGCGCAGAAGGCAGAAGTTGAAGCGAGCATATGAATGAAAAGGTGAAACAGGCAAAACAAAGTTCAGAGTCTCCACAGCAGTTTAAGCTGATGTAAGACATCAGCTTCCTCTAACAGAAGGCTACCACCTCCACAGTAAGTGGAAGATATTTGAATACTGTATATGTGCTAAGATCAACAGTGTTGGCAACAAACCACTTTAGTTTCACCTGTCTAAATGTCAGTATTTAACTGGTAGTTCAACTACCAAAACTAGCTGAATGATTCAAGTTTACCTCAAGCAATCTCATGAATTTTGTCAGTGCTTGACAACATCTCCAGCAGCACAGCTGTTAGTTGAGTGAATTTACCCTTATCCAAACATTAATGATTTTATCCTTGTCCAACATCTATGAAGAGGGGAATCATTCTGGTGCAAGTAGAGACTCTGGATACCAAGATTTCTTTCAAAGTTTTCAGCGTCCACTCAGATAGTTGAAGTCTGTGGGAGCTTTGGAAGCTTGAAAATTCAGAGGTGAATTGTGACAGAATCTTGCAGCCAACTCATGATGCTGGCCTAAGGGAAGGGCTAGGAGGGAGAAGTCCTCTATGACAAATCCATAGAACTGCTTCGTCATCAGCCAAAACAGTTTTAAGTGCCATAATTTTGGACTCAAAGGCTAATGTTCAAAGCCATTTGTATCCTGATAAAATTACTTCTATTTAAGTCGGTCATTTAGAATGTGAAGGCATCTGTTAGGGACTCCACACCTTTTGGTTCTAATGCTTTGATGACAGTTGTAGTATTTTGGATCATCTGGGTTACTTTTGCATGTCTTTTATAGCTGATAACAGGAACTTGTGCAGTTCCTGGCAGTTAAAAGTTTTGGTAATCTATCAGGTGGGCTCAGTTCTCACTTAACCATTTTTGCAAAGGCTTGGAAATTAAATCCTAGTGCAAATTTAACTGTAAATTTCACAGCTTCAGAAGACTCATGATTTTACTTGTAACTTGGATTAGTTGCTGTGTCAAAGCTTGTAGTGTGCCTGCTTGCTAAACATGTGAGAATGTATCTTTTGGACAAAGAAGATCAGGTAATGGTGCATTTAGAGCACACATTTAAATTAAAGCTTGGAGGTGATACTGCTGCAATGTTTTTATTCCTTTTCGCATGTGGGGAGCTCTTCTTGTCTCTGAAACAGCATATAATTCACTGATTGCTCTGTGCCTGACATGGCAGAACTCAATTTAAACCAGATGCTTTGAAAAGTAGTTCAGAGAGTGCCTTACCTTAGCAGCAGGAGACAGCTCTCATTTTTGATATCTTCATTATATTCAGGTCAAACAGTAGTACGACTACTGCATTTCTTAATTGTCTTACCTATCTGTCTGTCTGTTTAACTAGTTTATTGTAGTATAAAGGTTCATTTCTGCTGAGAAAAAAATCCGACCAAAGCAATGCTGCTATCCATTTATATGTATTGTTGCTTCTTGTGGCATGAATGGTGGCATTTGTGTGACATTATAGGCAATTCAGAAAAACTGCTGCTTGAGTAACTCCAGATTTGTCTGCTGTGGGGATATTACCCAGCTGCTTGATTTTAATTGCTTCCTCAGGACGGAAAAGAAAAAAAAAAGGGGGGGGAATTTTTTTTAAAAAATGGAAATACTTCTAGCTGGTAGATTAGTCCAGACACATTATCAAAATAATGCAGCTTTTCTTAAGGTTCAGCTGTGTTTCTGATGACTCTTATTGTGGTTATTTTCAAGACACCTGTCTCCTTTTTTACTTACTGACAAATTATCACCCCAGAAAAGAATGAGCTGTCTCATCCATTTTAATCTGCTCTTTGGCATAAAACCCTGTAAAAACAGTTTTACCTGAGGATATGCTGTTATTGGAGATTGGGGGCTGTGCTGTGTCTTGTTGGTTCTGCTGCAAGGTTGACCCGCTCCAGGAAAGGTGATAACAAGCATCCATTACCTCTTCAGTCACTACAGGTGCTTGCTTAGTGGATATGAATTAGAGCCTTCAAGGACCTTGAAAGCTGGCACAGAAGAGGGTCTTCTATCTAGGCTCAAGAAACAAATAAGGTTTTTAAATCATAGCTACGTAACAGATGAGTAGCCCTTTAGGTTGTCAAATGCAAATTAATTTGGTTTGAGTTCCAGGTCTATAGATGCTGAAGAAACACACAAGTAATAATGTTCTTAGTAAGATCTGTCTTCTCTGATAATTAAATCTGTTTATTTTATAATATTTAAAATGCAGATATCCTTTGTTCACAAAGTTTGTCAAAGAACAACAAAAATGCTTATTTAAAAGAAAATGTTTATTTAAAAAACCCTTTTTTTTGCTGAAAGCATGTGAGATTCTTGCAGTAGAGTAGATAGGTATTTTAAGCATTATAAATTACCTTGTCCTTCCCATTTTCAATTTTAAAAAAAAAAAAGATTGTATATATCCAACTGCTTTCCATTACCTTCTTTAGAAATTTCCAGCTTGCCTGTTTTGGGGCACTTAAATCTCTTGGCAATAAAAAAATCATTCATTCACCTGGCAAGAATGGACAAGGCTGGGTTTCTTAATCTTCAGGGCAATTTGCGGGTATATTTTCTTGGTTACCCATTGTATGTCCAAATACCCTCCGGCATCTAATTTTTGAAGTCAGACCAGGTTATGCAACCAATTTCCAGCAACAGCTGACCTGTTCTGGGCAGCAGGTTTGATCAGAGACCTCCTGAAGGCTCTTGCCTCTTGCGATCTGAACTATCCTAGTCTTACTTCAACTAGCAAACTAGATTGGTGATAGAGGAGTAGCCTCCAAACTCTCCTGTAATAGCTCGTGCTGGTGTGCACAGTATTTTTGTGCCAAAGGCCGTGTAATTTCCATCACCTTTACTAGTACAGATGAACGATGAACCGAATGGCTAAACTTTTACATACACACAGGTGCAAAGTGTGGGCATTCCCATACTGAGAGAGAGAAGCACTGACAGGTTAGAAAAGGTTCATCTATATCTCTCTATATGTACAAGTAGTATGTATGCCATTTTCTACCCCATGAATGCTTTTATTGCCGTTAAGTGTTACAAAAGTCCAAGAAGTTTTGCTATTCTAGTAATAGGTTTTATTTTATCTGCTCTCCAGCTTTCTGACTACATGGATGAGATTTCATTTCTCATTTAAGGACAGCTTGCATTTTGAACAAGTACATTTAAGTCAATTCTTCCACAGCATGTCTTGGCAAATTTTTTCTATACTTTACAGAGAATACAAAACTCTATATAATTCTTCATCTTTGTGCACTTTTGTCTCACTGATGGCTAGGCTCTTTCTGCAAAGCAGATTTGTTTGCCTCTCCTCCAGTTTTAAGTCTGAAGCAGTACTAAGTCTCCTCCCAAATGATACTGCATTCTTTTCATTTGAATGAGCTGGTCTAGTCCCCTAGCATTAAGAGAATACTAAGAAGCCTGAGTGTCACCTGAACTTACTTTCAGGTTATGCACGGATCAGATGCTGAAAGAACCTGTGTTCCATTGTCTCTTTTTTTTTGAATTTTCCAGTCTCTTAAAAGTTACTCTCATGACCAGATCATGACAACGTTCAGTGCAGAGGGAGCTGCAAATTGCATATTCTGTGAAAAGTGGTGTAGTCCATATTATTATCTCTGTGTCAGAAATCCATTTCTGAAGACAGTGAACTGTTAATTTTCTTGATGAAAAATACTGTGAAAAGCAGATTGGTAAAATCACTGATGCTAGAATTTAGATACCATATCTGTCTAATACATCTCTTTATCCTTGTAAATAGGTTGAGATTTAAAACATCTGAGTGAACATCAGACTTTTGACTGTGACATTTTACAGTGTTTCTTGAGCATGAAGCCCATTCTTTGAGATGTTACCTGTCAGGTTTCCATTGAATCTCCAGCTATATTACTAGGAGGGGCTTGTTGTTGAGAATCTTCACCCAAGTAGGGGTTGATTATGCTTCCATAACACCAGAGTGCTTTAATAGGGCTAGGTTTTAATAAAACCGTTTGTTGATGAGGTCTGTTCCTGGAAGACTCTGATAACAATACTGTTCTGTGTGAAGGGAATGTGTCAGTTTTGCCTTTAACAGCTGATTGAGATTTTTAAATTAAACCTTGAAAGTAGGCGGAGTTACATATTTCTGTAGTGACAAGTGTTGTAATATCAGCATCCACACCTTTGTACTCCATTGATCTCAGGTGTACTGAGTACTTCCTGCAGGATTGAGCATCTTCACAACAGATAGTACTATCTGGGCTTTTAGCCTCCTTTGTTTGGAGATTCCCCTTATTGCTGCTGAGGTATCTGTTACCATCTTACTACCTCTCACTTAAAGGCTACCAGTAAATATTCCAGGAAGATACCCGTCTGTCCTTCTTGTATGGGCAAAACCTACTGCTTCTTCTGTAACCTCATTTTTAATTTTAAACAAGGGTGGTGTATGTCAGTGAGGGATAAAAGGTTGTTACTCCAAAACTGTTAAAAGAAAGGAGATTAGGTATGGTTTATTTGAATACACAGCCTGCATTTGTCTTTCCTGCAAACAAGCCCAGTAATATATGTTATCACATAACCCTTTGAAACAGAAGCTTTAGAAAAATGAGACTAAGGAAGACACAGATTTTAAGCATCATTGTAAAACTTTAATAAAAAAATCAATAGAAGTCTGTTGATATGTCTTATGAAAAATTACTTGCAGATTAATTTCCTTGAGCTGAGAAGCTTTAAATGAGTACATTAACAATTCTGTTTTCACACCTCCATGAATTATGCTCAAACGATGCCCAATTGTTGTTAAACAACATAAAAATTTGATATGTTGTCAGTCCCATTGCACAAAGCAGCACAGTCATTTTCTCAGCCAATTTCTGCTGCAAGCCCAGCACTGGGAATGGAATAACACAAACAAGGTAATGAGTTTTAAACTAATTATGAGGTGACAACAGTATAATTGAACATAAGATAATGAGTGGAAAACTAGCGTTCATCAAATGGTTTTCTCAGCCTTAGAAATTGCTTTTCTCAGACTTAAAAATTGTCAGATGTATTGATGTAGAGACCTCTGCCAACTGCTGAATGGTCAAGAAAACTGTTTCCATGCATAGCAGTGATTAACAGCTGACAAACAGCAATTTTTTACAAATTTAAATCTCCTTTAAATTTACACGACTACAGAATTGTGATTGTTGGGGATATTTAGAGCATTTCCACTTGGTCTCTCAGTGTACATATTTTCATAAGATGGAGGCTTTGGAAAATTATTTCCTTGTTTTTCATGCAGAACTTCCTTCACCTTTGCAGAACCTTACCCTGAGAGGTGCTCTGTGTGCCAGAGTGTTCCTTATGGTCATGCTGTGTCAAGGATCCTATGACATAGCCCTGCTCACCTTTCCTCTGCTCATCCTGTGTCCCCAGCTTCCTTATAGGCAAATGCAGCTTTGAGCCTTGCTGCCTCACCAGGGTCACTCCTCAAGTCTGATGCAGAGTAGCCAGATAACTAAAAGAGAGAACAAAGCCCAGTTTCAGGGGTTTTGTTTTCAGCTGTGCTTGAAGTCACACTGAACACCAGCACAAAAGTTAAGGTTTGATAAATCTTCAGATTTTTTTAATGCAGTTCAAGTATTAGCATTGTAGCTAGCAGATGGAGGTATAAAAGAGTAAAAGAATATTGCAAGGTTTGCAATGGTGGGATTTTGATTTCTTGTAATGACTGTACTTCCCAGAATGCTTCTACCCCACTTGTGGTCTGTGTTTTCAAGTCCTCTACAAAAACTCTTGCTGTGATGGAGGTTTCATAGAAGAGACCTAAACCCTCTATCCTCATGTGCTAATCCATAACTTGAACAAAATGTTGTTTCACCCTTTACATTCTAAAGCATTGTGGGTTGCCTGTACCTAATTTCCAGATGCAGTGGAAATCTTTGGGCACAATGTGATGGAGCCATCTTTTGTCTAGATGGTAACAGAGTTTATTTTTAACTGTAGCATGTATACCTTTATCTGTAGACAAATTGTTGACCTGCCATGATCCTTTGTATCTGAAGTGTACACTCCCAGCTGTTGTACAAGCAGCCTGACAGAAGGAATTGATTTGCTTGATTCCTGATTAAAATGTGATCTGAAGGTACCCAGGTGGGTTTCAGGAGAACCTGTAGCCTGGTTGGCTTTAAGAGAGGCCATGGCACAAATCCACACAGCACACCCATACGGGATGGATCTGCCTGTGAAGAAAGCCTTAAGCAAGGGCCTAGTGGGAGATGGACATCTGAGCAGGGTGAGCATGCTGGGGCCCTGTGGCATGTTGTCCCTGCTGTTGTGACAGCTGCCGGCTGGCAGCAGGAGCTGGAGGCATAGCACTGCCTGAGGGGGCTGATGGCAGATGCACCAGCAAGGGGGAGCTGTGGCCACCGAGTCCTGTGCATGTGGGATGCCATGAGGCTCTTCATAAATAAATACTGCATTCCTGGACTTTCTTAAATCTTATGTGAATTGCCAGGCACAGATATATAGTGTCTTGCTCAGATTGGATTGCAGTGTTCAAAATTGTCCATAAGAAATCATGACTTCTTATGACATAACTGTTTTTTCTAAGTGTTGGAGATAAAATTTTATCAAATACAGATTTTTCCAACTTTGTCAGAAGTGTGGCAGTACTTTTGGCAAAGGGTATGCTTTTATTAAAGTAACAAGGAATTCAAAGAGATGCCCTGCGTACTTCCTCTCTTGGACTATGACACTCCATAAATAATGTCTCATTGAGCTACACATCTGAAAAGGCCAGCAGAAGAGATCAGACTCGGTTGTTGTGGCTATGAATATGTGTCAGATTTATCATCCAGAGTCCTTCTCCAGTTTCTACTGTACACTTTTATGATACTGTTAAGCATTGCCATTTTACTGCAGAATTTGATAATGTCAGACAAAGAAGTAGTGGTTGTTAAGAAAGAAGTATTGCTCTTTTACATGAAGGTGTACTTGAGAAAGAACACATTAATTTGGTCTTTATTTATGTGCTAGTATTTTTACAGCTGCCTTCTACATGTGCCTACGTTCCCATGCCTGTTAATAAGAGACCAGTGTTTAAGGTAATGAAGCATGGGAAACATTGCTCCTGTCTGACCAGTGGAATGCTTGGGCAGGCTTGTAGAGGAATGACTGATATAAGCAGGGGCAGACCTCAGGCACAACTCCCAGACCTTGATCTCAGCCAGTTCCCTACATGTCACCAGGTTTATAACCAACAAAATTATGCAAAATCTTGAAAATAATTAGTTGTTCTACAGTAAGGACGTTTTGTGATCAGTAGTATTTAAATGTTTTGTATGTTTCAGTAGATATTTTATCTGCTGCAGTGCTGATTGTTTAGCTTTGGCAAGATTGTATTGATTAAAACTTTCAAGTGAATGTGTTCACAGCTCTGTCATTTCCCTAAAGCCATTCTGATTTCAGGTCCCTATTACGAAGAAATGCAGTTCCTTTTGTTCAGTGGCTCATATAATCCCAGAAGGTATCTGGAGCATGTTTATGTTAAGTCAGCTATGAAAGCAGATGTACAAAGAAGACCTGTTCCTTACAAAGAGCTGGGCATGCTAGTTGCATCAGCCTGATCTATCTTTTTTTATTACTGTACTAGGTGTGAAATATAAATATCCTTAATAATGAAAGCAATATTTGATAAGATTTGTGTTCAACAAATAAATATTAAAGATGTTGTGGTTTTTTCCTCATTTTAGATCCGTTTCAGTTCCTTACCAAAAATGAACCTGCCAAGGAGCAGACGGCTCAACCAGCTTTAGCTCGGAAACCCACTGTAATCCGAATTCCAGCTAAACCCGCGAAATGTAAGTTCTTCTCCCAGATGTCTGAGAAATGTGTTGGAAAACCATTTCAATTGGGACTTAACATCCAGTAATTGATTTGCTGTTAATATCAGCTGCCAAAGGAATCCCATGGCATGGTTTGACAAGAGAGAGGAGCCAGCCTAAGGGCTCTGGTGGGAGGGAGAGGTAGATGAACATCATGTTCCGCTTTCCCTGCTGCCCAGCTACCTCACTGGGCTCCCTCCCTTGAGTTTGATGGCTCTCAAACCTGATGGAGCTGATGCATATGAGAGGTGAAACTGTATGTAAGGTGCAGATCTTAAGGCTGGAATGGAATTCTTGGAGGAGACCCTTGCAGCAGAAGCAAGCTTGTTTTGTCTGCTAAACCATATTCTGGAGCTGAACCTTTGGCCAAACTGACTTTGATGTTGACCTTAGCTGAGGTTTAGTGCTGCTCCCAAGCTTCCTTGTCAAAAGAAGAACATGGTGCATTAAAGTTTCCTTCAAATACAGCTTGGTTGGGATGTTTAGCATAGTTTTCATAGTTTAAATCAAAAAGTTCCCTTGATCCTTGCAGTTTTAAAATCTGTGGCCATTTAGGCAGGAATGTTTAGGTAGCAGTTTGAAGGAATAAAAAAAACATGTGAGAACTGGGATGCAAAAACCTTATGTGTTGAATTTTATGTCAGGGTCTTGACTGTAGTTTTCTGAGAGTTACTGTATTCCTACAGCCTGCCACCTCTAATCCTTTACAGCTTTACAAATGACACTGACAACATCTCAGAGTGGAAATTCATCAGAGAGCCACAAGGTCTTTGTGTTGGTCTTTGTATGCTGGAGTGCATACTTGCAGAATTCTGTTTGGCCTTATCTTTGATCCTCAGAGCTTAGGGAAAAATGTCAAAAGATAGCTCTTAAAACTCATGTTTCAAAATCATGTTTTGCCATATTTAGTAGGTGTATAGTCAACATGTAGTAACTGCATGGTCAGGTGGTGTTTCTCCTAAGAGTTTCATTCGTTGTTGCCAATCTCCCCCCGTCACCAACCCACTGTTAAAAAACTAAATTTTCTTTTCCCGTGCATATGTGAGAAATGCAGTGGAAATTATTAAAAATGCAGAGAAGACTGAAGATAAAGCTGGGAGGAAAAGTCTTTCTGTTAATACCTGATTAAAAAGAAAAGGTTTTTTTTCAGTTGGAAGGATACATTTATGAACTACTGTAAAGAAACTATGACATAGTTCTTCTCTATAAAGGAAATTTTAATTAAAAATTAAAAATAAAATACCCATCCAACTACCTGACTTTTTTTTTTCTTTTTTTTTTTTTTTCTGGATTCCCTTTTTAACTTATAGATAACTGGTCCCTTGCTGCTCTCTAGTGGTAATTGAGATTTCCACAAAGGACTGCCAGTCCTGTACTTTGCTACAAACAGCAGGAGGTTGTGAATGACTGCCTGCCTTATGGGAATCAGTAGCTGGAAGATTAATGGGATAGGGAGGAACAGAAGCATATTCCGAGAAAGCAGAGTAGCCTTTTGTCAAATAAGAGCTGCTGCAGAAATGTAACCTGTTAAAAGAGGAGAACAGTACAACTGGGCCATGGTATAAGTGGATATAGTAGGAATTACATTGTAAAGGGGCCACATAATCTCAGTACAGTCTTTTGCCATCTTGTTTATGGAGGAGATAAATCCTGTCAGGAACCAGCAGAAACTGAAAAGAAAAACCCCAATAAATAAACAGAACAAAATAACGCAAATTTTTAAACCCCTCCAAAAACAGCCCACCCAGCGCTACCAAAAAGGGGATAGAACTGCTTAAGAATTTGAACTCCAGTGAGGTCTTCATTTAGCATTTTTGTTGAGATGTGGTTAGAATGGAAGTATTAAAATTCCACTTCAGTTATTACTTAGAAATCACTGAAAGTAACACCTGCCTTCTAGTTCTTGGGGATTTTTTTTGTCCTCTAGTTCCTTTAATTCAGACCTTAAAAAGAGTAAGGGAGAGCAA
Organism: Irena cyanogastra; assembly: GCA_013397155.1. Taxonomy (NCBI): domain Eukaryota; kingdom Metazoa; phylum Chordata; class Aves; order Passeriformes; family Irenidae; genus Irena; species Irena cyanogastra. Next base: position 57,189 of record VWZV01000941.1, on the reverse strand, counting down.
ATTAGGCCATCTGTGTAAATAACAAGATTTGAATTAGTAAATGAACGTCTCATGTTTTTTATATCAGTAAGACATGATAAGAGAAGATTTATTTTGGAATTACTGCCAGGTATTGTTTTTACTTTTCATCCATCGCAGTACCTTGGAAAGGTGATGAATTTCCCAACTTTTTCCCCTCATCCCTGGTCACTGCCAACACAGTAACTGTGAGCTTCTCCTAAGAATTGAACTAATCTGTTGAACTGATCCATTTTTAAACATCACAGCAGTGTTTTACGTAATAGTAATGCAACAGAGGTGTTGAAAATAAACAACACTGCTCCTTCCTATGTGTTGCTTCTTTGTTGAGAGCAGTTTTTGAGAAATGAGCAACTGAAGGTTTTGTTTTGAATAGCATCTCTCCTCTTTTGTTTTTTGTCATCAGTCTATAAATGTCCAGGTTGTCTACACATATTTTTATGTAACTCCAAATTCAGTTGGAAGTCAGAAAAGCTTAAGTGTCTGTAGTTCTTTCTATGAAGTTAATTTTCTTGTTATACAAACAGATTGTAAAATAGATTACATGGTTCCAATATATAAAGAAAAAAGGTTTGGTAAATATGCTGGCAAAACCTGTCCAAGTGCTTCCTAGGTTTCAATGGCAGAAACATTGAAAGCAAATGTCATCTATTTAGAAGGGTTTTCTATTCTTTATTGAGCATGAGGATATCATCACTCTTCCCTAGTAAGATCTGTAGTGTTTTCTCTTCCATGTCCTAAACTTGCTTTGTTTCTTAAAGACTACCTGGAAAATTCCATCTCTGTTCTCTGTCATCATGAATTTTGTAGCAGGCAATAATTTATTTTCTTGCCTTTACCTTTCTGGATATTCTTCCATCTAAGTCTCCTGATCTTTCAGGGTTACTTGAAATAACCCTCAGCTGTTTTCCAGCCTGAAGTATATTCCAGGAGCTGACAGCTGAAAAAAAAAGTGAGCCAGTTTAGAAATGTGGTGATGGTGTTTCAGGGTATCCAGTAATGAATCTGACATTCCAAGGGGTAGAAACTCTTCTAGTCATCTAATATTATATCACCAAATATTGCAGCTGAAGCCCTGAAATTCTGAAGTTACTTGCTGGTGTCCTGAGAGTAAAATGGAGATCCATTATGCACGATGGGAAGTACTCCTGAATTCAATCTCAGAGTTACAATGTTCCCCTCATGTCCCTTTTCTCTTCACTGCTCTTTGAGTGGTTCTTCCCTTTGGCTGTGCTGGCTTTGAGGAAGGAAGTTGCATTCACACAAAAAATGCCCTAAACAAAGGTGGATTCCTTTACCTATTGTTGATCCACGTGAGGAAGGTGTTAATTAGACTTCAATTTTGAGATTTTTGGGTTTTTTTACAGCTTTAAATGACATCCCACATAGCCCTCCGCCACTTCCTGCTGAAAAGCCTATTGGGAACACATCCAATATCACAGTGGGAAAACTCAACAGTAGTGACCTAGTGAAAAAAGGGGTAAGTTAGAACTGTTTTCCTGTCTTACAGCTTTGTCTGCTTTGGTTAAAAGATCTCTTGTGATCTCCAGGCATTTGTAAAGTAAGTTGTTTGAAGGAGCAGAAGATGAAAACAACTACTCAAAAATATAGGCTTTTTTCTTTTAATTCTGTTCTCTAAATAATTAGGTAATTTAGACTTCTGTCAATTTTGAAAAACACTCTGGTGATTTTACTAAGCTTTGATCACATCTGTCTTCAATTTTCTGTATTCATCGTCTGGAATCATGGTATTCTGGGTGTCAAAAGCATTGCAAAGTGGCTCAAAGTTCAGTGGGATTTACGTGGTGAAATGTTGTCAAAGTGCTTTAGAAATGTATTTTTTTTACCTTCATGCACACAATTCCTCTTGATGTCTGTGCTGGCAGGCAGAGGAAGCTTTTCTGTAGAAGAATAAAGCTTACTTTTTTTTCAGCTCTTTCCTTCTAGTTGTTTGTGCTGAGTAGAACCACCTATTTTGGGAAGTAAGGCTCTGCTCCTCCAGGGCACGTAGATAGTAATGGTAGGTGTTGTAGCAATATTACATTTGACACACATTTTCAAAAGGGAATTAAAATAAACTAGAAAATTACAGTAAAATTTCCAAATATTGAGTTTTCTGATGGCAAGAATGGCAGAGAATCTTATGAAAGCCACAGGCAGTAAAAAGATCAGGTCAAATTAAAAGCCCTTACTAGATGGATGCTGCCAACAAATGCCTTTGTAGCCTCCTCTGCTATTAAGATAAAGGGTATTAAAACGTTATCATTGAAAAGGCTGTTCAGAGAGGTGTCGTGCCACCTTTTCTGGATAATGCTGGAAAAATCATTTACAAAACAAGACATTAAATGCATTGGACATTTTATGCAGTGGAACTCCAAAACTTTTACAGTGTCATCCAGTTTATTGTGACAGGCATGTATAAGCTTAGAGGGTGTTTTTTGAAAAAAGATTGCATTGAATCCACTGGAATATTGAAATCCTATCTTTGGAAAGGTGAGAGGTGCACTTCTAAAACTAGTATTGTTTGTCAGTGGAAGTGATTAAACAACAACAGCAAAAATTGTTGTCCGTAAGCAGCAGCTGGCACAGATTTCTTCCTTTTCACACAGAAGAGGAAAATTTTTGATATGAGGATAACATCCTCATCTGAAAGTGGCAGGTTGTTTTCTTTCTAATAGGGTCATTTAATCAGAACATTAATTTGGGGACTCCATCAAGGGTCAGATTTTGTCACAAAATATATCTGGGTGTTTTCGAGATGGGAAAAATCACAGAAATTGTTTATGAGTTTCAAGCACATTCAAGCACCTAATTAAGTAAACGAGACTGTTCAGAGCTATTTAGATGTACTGGTTCAGAAAGGGTTCTTTTGAACCCAGATTCAGCACTCTGATTTATGATGCTGTTCCAGAAGCAGCTGTGCTTGTACCACAGAGCTGGCAGAACTTTTCTGGCACTAGGATGAAAACGAACAGCAGGAGGCAGTAAGGATGGTCACTTGTTAATCCATCACTGTGGTCCAAGCCTTCAGACGTGGCACATGTCCTCCTCTCTGACTGCTGTATGATGGTAATCTCTGGCAGGACCAGCATGGGTAGCTGGGAGGAGTGATGCCTTAATCTGCCAAAGCAAGATTCACTGGGATTTGTCTGTTAGATCTCTAGCAAACATGTTTCAATGCCTTCTTTAATGGAAGCTAATGATATTTGCAAGAGACACTGTTCTGTGCAAGTTGCATTAATGTCATGTTTTCTGCTTTAAGCCTGTTCAAAGTGTTCCATGGGTCGAAGTTAAATCAAAGTTGATAATGCACATCCCTGTGGGCAGTGTAATTGTACATTTGTATGACTCTCTTGGAATTGGCTCTTAAGTCCTTACTGTTGTGTAATAGGAAAGAAGGGGCTTGGTCATACTTAACAAACAATCGAAGCTGTGTTTCAGGTAGTAAATCAGGTTATTTGCCCTCCATATTTTCCTCCATGTTCAACAACGCTTTAAAATTGCAGAATCGCACCATAAATCTTACTACTTTACTCCCAGACCTCCAGAAACTCTTCCATAGGATAAAACTTAATATAAGAATTATGTAATTTAAACAAGATTTTTTTATTTTCCTTAGGCTTAAAGAAATGTCTTTTTTCTTTTGAATGGTTATAGGAGTTGGATCACTCAGAACAGGCTGGAGTGCCTCAGCTAGAACCTCTACTACCCCCAAGGTGAGTGTGGTTCTCCAAAAGCTCTTAAAAGTGGTGTTTCTGAATTAATTTGCATAGTTAGTCTCAGTGTAGACACTACTGACTCCAGCCATAGCTCAATAGTCTTGGCTGGGCACTATGCTCACTAATAAATAGACAAGACCAAGTTGGTAGCTGTTTCATACTTGTTTGTACCTTATGGTATGAGCAAGGAGATTATAGGAGAGCAGCTGTTGGACTTTTCAGCTAATGTGTAGTGGCTGCTGACAGTCATTCCTTTCTGAACCTTTAACCTTTTCACCCACAGCACTTGCACTTGTGATGGGGTTTGGGTGGTGAAGGAATGGAGGTGGCAGATGATGCCACCCTGAAAAGGGCAAATGCTGGGCCAGCAGTTTCCCAGAAGCACTGGCTAGTATACTGTATACTTCAGACCTAAAATGCAGGTGCAGGATCAGTGATAACCTTGCGTTTTTTTATTCTTGTGAACCAAAAAGAAAGAATGTCTGCAAGAGCAAAGGTTTCTGGACCAGCCTTTAACTCATGTCCATCAATGCCAGAGACACAGTGGATGGAGATCTGGCATTGACTAGCCAGCCCACTTTGGGGCTGTCTCAGTGTTTGCATTCTAAATCTGTGAGTTTAAACACAAGAGTTTGCTCTGTTGTGTTAGGACAAGAGAATCTTTCTGTTACTGAAATGAATCTATCAATAATAGTGAGTATTAATTAACAGGAAAGAATGTGGATGTGCCACAAGGAAACACCTCATTATTGCTCCTTACTGGCTTGTTCCTTCCCCACATTCAGTTTAGTATAACGTTCCTATTTCTTATGAGTGTCTCTGGGACTGCAGTAAATATTTTGTCCTTTCACTCTTCTGCTCAAATTGATTTTTAATTTTTTTTTTAAGTAAGCAGTAATACTTCACTGAACTACTTATTAGGGTCTTCTTGTTTAGTTAAGTTGCTTTAAAAATGTGTGGGTTGGTCTGTTTACAGATTTAAAGCAGTTTAACTTGGAATATCTGCTTTTGTCTGTATTAAAAATGCTTAGTTTAAGATGAGGCCAAGAAAAGAGAGAGATGGATGATGAAGAGAAGTGGAAATTTTTTTTTAATTTAAAAATTGTTCCCTCTCAAATAGTAATAGACAACTCTTATCAGGAGCATTAGTAGAGCACTAGTATCTCCTCAAGTGATGGGTGATACTCGCAAAATGTGTTAGAATGATACTTCACAGATCCATCAATGCACGCTTTTGGGGTTGATAGTTTTTGCAGACCCATGAGGATTGCACGTGAGCAAATAATTATGCTGAATTACATTATATGAAAAAAGAGAAACAGTTGTAGCAGAAACTCACAGTAACTGGTTGAAGATATCCCAATAACAATCAAACAATACCGTATTTTTGGAATATTATTAGTAATATCAATTGCTAGTAAATATTGCTACTGTCACTTGCTAGTCTCTGATTTTGGTTTCTAAACTGCTTGTCCGCTAATAGGAGTGTGGGACCTCCAGCATTGCCAGAGAACTTGAGTATTTTCACCCCTGTTCTCTTTCTGCGGTAGACATCTGATGCATAAAGATGGTAAATTCTGCTATTGGTGGCAATGTGCAAAATGGTGTGATATGTCATGAGTTTCATCAGAGTCACTTCAGGTAGTGACATCCCAAGGAATGAGCTAGGTTGATTCCTGAAGACCAGCTTTCACAAAAGCTCCCCAATAGCAGAACTTCATCCTGCAGCAGCTACAAAGAAAGCTCCTTCTAGAGGTGGGTTGCTGAAACAAGTCCTGCTTATTTAGTGGGCTCCCCAGAAAGCTGGCAGGATGTTGGTGAGCAGACTTTGAAATGTGTAATCAAAGGATCTGTCTAAGGACTTGATCATCTGGTCCCAGTCAGTATCTGAAGAGTTCATGTATTCCTGGAAAGCTTCAGATACTACACACTGTACAGTCCAGGTCATCACAAATCCTGTTTCCTTACTGCACACTCTGTATCTAGGATGAGGTGGCAGGCTTATTAATATGTATATTTCTCTGATGGTTTGCACAATTTTTAGGCCTGTGGATGGAAAAATTATACCTGCTCGACCTCCCCCACCTAAAAGTGTTCCTGGAAGGCCACCTCCACCAAAATTCTCTGCAGCCAAGACCTCCTACCAGAAGGATGTTCTTTCGCGATCTAGTTCTGACATCGCTTCTGATAAAAAAAACAACAAGTTCAGGTTGGGACCCAAGAGAGCAAAAAGTGCAGTCTTTAAAAATCCAGATCCAGCATTACCTCCTAGACCTAAACCGGGTCATCCTCTCTACAATAAATACGTGGTGAGAGTTGAGATGTTCTATCTTAGTACATGGTTTTTATAAAACAGTGCTGGTTAAAATAGTAGAGAAAAAGGTAGTTAAACCTACTAAAGTGGGTTGGTATTGTGTGACTTTCAAAGTGCATCTATCAGCATAATCTTCCCTAGAAAATGCTAGTAGATAAATAGTAATAAGTCCTGTAAGGCAATACTGGAGAAAGCAATAAATACATGTGAAGTATAGATCTATGTGGTGTATTTTTGTGTATATATGTAATTATATTATCTTTAATGATAGCTCTTGGGGTGTGGGAGTTCTTTTTCCAGTCATCAGTACTGGTGGTGAATTCTCTTTCAGTAAAATGATGCTGAATAATTCCATTTGTATATTGGTTTACCTATACATATCAAATTGCTTAGGGAAATTGGGGAAGCATTGGAACTTATAAAGTAGTTGACCTTATTTAAAACCTAGCTTGCAAAGAGTGAGGAATGTAACATTGCAAATCTTACATTTTCATCCTATTGATGCCATCCCTTTTCATTATAAAAATTGTTTTTGTATTGTGTGCGTTATTAGGGAATTTTAAATATAAATGGATCAACACTGCAAATATAAACAAAGAATATCTTTCCCCAGAAACTTGAAACTGTTTAAGTTGACTGCTCTTGGTGACTGCTGGAACTGGTGCTGTTGTCAAAAAAAGCAGCCACACAGCCACAGCATGAATAGCATCAATATTCCATCAGCATGAAGTGGAAACTTTTTGTTGCCACCTTTTTGATCTTTCACTTTTGCATTTAGAGTTCTCCTGTATGAGATTTTTTTTCTGTAGAAGATCAGTAGTAATTCCCTGCCCTGAAGTCTTACTGTCAATGGAAATTTCCTCCCAGGGTGTTTCTGGTGCCCTTCGTGACAAATAAATAGTTTCTGTATCACAGTGTCTTTCTGAATATCTTGTAGTGTATGGCATGATACCAGTTGGGTGTCTAAGACACTTTTAAAGGGGATGGCATGACCTGAGTTTCTCAGAGTGTCAGTTCATATCACCAGCAGTCTGTTCTGAGTGCCTTCCAAAGGAACCTGTCCTCTTCCACTGGACTCCTGTAGTGGGTGGTTTGAATAGTTCTACCATCTGACTATTACCACTTGAAGTGAAAATTTGAGGTGAGGCCTAGAAGTGAAAAAACTTTTCCATTTGCCTCTATTTCTCTTCAAGCTACCTGTGCCTCATGGAGTTGCCAAGGAAGATTGTCTTCCCAGGAATACTGGAGAACTGTCCCGTAAGGTAAGGTGCTTTTTTCTGCTGGCTTAAATATTCAATGAACAAGAATCCTGTTGCAGTAAAGTATCAAATATTTTAGTCTTCAGAGGTTACACTGAGACATGTAATAGTGATTTATTAAATCCTTGTGTTTCTGTAATCAAAACAAAACAACTGCCAAAACAAAACCCAATAATGGTGATTTGCCTCATAGCACAGGGACATTCAGCTTATGGAACAGAGCAAGAGTAATTACTTGGAGTGCCAGAAGGGAGAGGAAACTGGTAAAGTTCCTCCCTCTCATAGGAAAATAATCACTCCCTTGGCTGAGTATCTGAGAATTGAGCAAAAGATAAGCAAGTACTTTATGAAGTGCTGTACATGATACATCAGCGAATTGGCTTTGACATATGGACTTGAAACTATTTTCTTCTCTCTGCTTTTACAGATCCTGACTTGGTTTTAGGGCTTGACCCTATTAATATTAAATAGCTACTGGAAATTATAGGAATGAGCAGCCTTTTTGACTATTATCAGAAGCCCACATAGCTGGAATAGATTTCTGTGCATTATGTTGTTGTCTGTTGTAACTCAGGTCTTCTCTTTGTCTACATTGGGCTTTTTTGTTGGGTTGTTTTGGGTTTTTTTGGTACACAGTGAATTACTTTGAATGTAATTCACACACCATCATTGTCATTAGTACAGCCTAAAAATTCCTAGTGGGTGAGACAGAGAAGGTGACTCAGCATTTTGAATATAATTTTTCTTTATGAAGATGCCACAACAAAACTGTCACCTCCCCTCAGTGTTACTTTAGTGTAAGCAAAGGTGTAGTGGCTTCCATGCTCCTCTTGGAATGTTTGTTGGCATATGTGCTGTCCCTGCTGAGTGTGCTGGGGGAGAGTTGGGTTGGGTGTTCCCTTGAGCAAGGAAGAGTGGTGGCACACAGTACCAAGCACCAGGGCAAAATTTGGCCACAGCCCTTGCAGTGAGTGTTGTTATCAGTGCTATGGATTTCTGGCCCACAGAGATAGCTGAGGCTTTTTCTATACTTGGAAAAATTGCATGCCTTCCTTGCCTTTCACTGGCTCGAAAGTAGATTTTGGTGAAATGCATTCTTGTTTACACTGGCGAAAGGCATACAGACCCATAGTTGTGTGACCAGTAAACGTTTCCTTCTGCAATACCAGAACAACTCTGTGTCCAAAGTCAGAAAATTAATTAAGGAGTACATAAAAGAGAATCTGTTAGTATCTTCCATGATTTATAAACTACTTGGATTTATTTGTTGTTGTCAGGATTCAAACCACCCTCCAAAAGTTTCTGATACAAGGACACCTCATGCTGTAGTCCTGCATGATTTTCCTGCAGGTAAGTAAATGTGAATATTCTGGAGCATGTTTAACTCCAAGATTTTAAAATGGTTTTTTTTTTAGAAATTAGAGCTTAGAAATGATGTGGAAGTCAGTCTGCAAGGTCTGCACATAGAGTTGTTCAAATCAGTGGGTTTAGCTGTGGATGGGTCAGTCTTTCAGTTAAAGCTAATTGATTTATCAGGTAAAATTAAGACTTTTGTAAAAACTGATTCTGGTTTTGTCTGTGGTATTTGTATTAAGAAGGTTTTACTTAGAGAAAATCAGTGAGTGTGACAAGTAGTGTTAACTGAAATGATGTTGTCTTACAGAGCATGCTGATGACTTGGACCTTCATTCTGGAGACACTGTTTGTCTTTTGGAGAAAATTGATACCGAGTGGTACAGAGGAAAATGTGGGAATCGCACAGGGATATTTCCTGCCAACTTTGTTAAAGTGGTTGTATGTAGGCTTTGTATACATTGCTACATAAGATCCTGTTGCATTTGTTTTCTGATTCTATTTTACTAAGGCTCCTGTGTGTTTAACTCCATTATGTGTTTAGATAATCTCTTATCCCTCTGGCAGCACAGAACACTCATCAACTTGTTTGTGTGGTATTAGAAAGATGCTTGATTTGGCACAACCAGCTTGTGTTATGGGGAACAATTTGCTGTCAATTTAAATCCAAGTGAGAAAATCATTGCCCTTACCAGATTCTCTTTGGAAACATGCATAGTTTCTCAGGGTCCTCAAAGCAGATTATTTTTTGACAGCTGCATGTCAGAACCAACACTTGGTAAAAGATGGTTGATTTTTGTGCCTCCCCCCAGTTCCCCATCTTCTGTCATTTTCTCATCCCTTGCACTTTGCTGGAATCACCACTTTTTTAGCCATGTAGTGAACTAGGTCAGAGTAGCAATTTGGCCCAAAAAACCATGTTGGGTTTTTTTTTCTTCCTAGAATACTGTTGTTTTCCAACAGGATCAATTTGCCTAAGTGGTTTTCTAAGTGGCTGCACAAATGGTTGTGCTGGCACAGTGCAAGGAGATTGTGTTGTTGCAAATGAGCAGCTTAAAGCAATCCTGTTCCTCAATGTGACACTTGACAGTGAGTGGAAGGCAAGAGACAGGTGCTCTTTTGGAGCCCAATAATAATTAATTTAAAAGGGATACAGTATGGTTTCCTGCAGTCAAATGCAGGGTCACACCTATTGTAAGCCTGAGTCTGAGACTGAAGACCATTTTGTGACAGTGGAAAGGGCATTGGGCTGTCCACACCAGCCATATGGACATAGAGGAATGCCAGAGTGACACTAGGATGCTGGGAAGGTGCATGGCTTGGCACTAAAGACAGGAAGTGTCTGTGGCAGCACCTTCTGGGCCTGGCAGAGTGAGCCCTGCTGCTGCCTGGGCAATACCAAGGATTTGGTAGACATCAGAGAGGGTAGGGCATCTGTTTAGTTTGTAGTGGTGGTATTGGAGAAAAATTTTAAGATCTGAGAAGTGCTGAAGAATAAAACTAAACTCTTAGTTAGTAGTAATGGAACCATGCTTAATTCACTTTCACAAGAAAGATTTGTTAGCTAAATTGATCGGCTGCTTCTACACAGACCAACAATTCCATTTTAAAGCTCTTGCTTCTACTGATAGCTAATGAAGAAAAGATTTTATGTTAAAGCAGTGGAGTGAGTATCTGGGGTCAAATTCAGCATTGATACAACTTTATAAAAGCTGGGGAAGATGCATTTATATTTTAGTTGTAAAAAATTATTACACTTTGAGGGCAAAAATATTTTTTTTTCAAAATTTGGGTTTTTTAAAAAAGAAAAAAGAGTGCAGTAGATGAGGCTAATTTACTTGAGTGAATTCTCCTGTTAATTCATGTCAGATTTCATCTTGGTACAAGGTCTTCATACAATGCACTACAATGTGTTTTACAGTATTGAGCTGGGTAGTAGTTTGGATCTGGACACCTAACAATAATACATAGTTATGGCTTCCCATAGAACCTTCAGAGCACCATAGATATCAGCTCCTTCAGCAAGAGCAGTGCAGAGATTATTTGTCCTAAAAGGCATTGTGATTTCCTCCAGTGCTTCACACAAGCTAATGAAACATTCCTGTTGATTTTATGGGAACTAGCTGATATAATAGTGAGCTGTAACCCAAAGCTCCTCACCAGGGCCTCACAGCTCGTAGTCCTGCACATCTCACAGATCATCCTTCATGTCACACCAAAAATACAATTGAAATCCTCCTGTGATAAAGGACTTGAATGTTGGGTGTTTGATATATCTGTGTATTGATTTTTTTAAGTTGTATTTCTCCAGTTCAAGTGAGATTTGTGAGATGTGTTTTTGTTTGGAGAGCAGTTGGCTACCAAAGCACAGAAGGGATAAGTGTAAACAGTAGTTTTGTCTATTGTGGTATACTGTGCTAGTAAATAATTGAGAGCAATTACCAGTTGAGAATTGGGATCTAAATTCAACAACATGTAGTAGCATCTAGTCACATATTCTGTCAATCAGTCGTGCTACAAGTAGAAACAATTAAGCAGCTTCATAAAACAGAACATTAAATATTGTTTCTTGTTTGCATAAGATTAAAAAATGAGAAAACAGGCATAAATTTACATTAATGTGGTCATATATCAGAGCATGCCAGGGATTACAGTGTCACACATCTGAAAACCAGATTATTTTAACCAGTTTCAAGTTTACTGTGGTTGGTTGCCATGAGCTTGAAATGGAAGATATAATTTATTTTATTGTCTTATTAGATTGATGTTCCAGAAGAAGCCAACAAGAAAAAAATACCCTCTTCATCACAATGTATCAAGTGAGTCAGATTAATCTTACTTGCTTTCTCATGCTGATTTACAAGGAATGAAAAAGAAATATTGACTTTGAAGCAGGGGCTCTCTGCATTGAGGTTAATACGGTTAACAATTTATTCACCAAAATATATTGTAAAAATTAAATTATATGTTTTAAAAACCTGAATGTTTATGATTTATTAAGGCTCATATTTAGGTAAAAAAAGCCTAAAACCATACTTTCATGAAAACTGTTTCCAGAAACCATGAACCAATCTAATTAACTTCAGCAGCATTGTACACGCCTCTCTTTGCTCCTGACCTTGCTGCTTCCTTCCGTTGTCCTCACAAGATGGGACATGGTAGGGCTCCTACTCATGTGAAAGAATATACAATGGGACATAATATAGAGGTACTTTAAGCAGAGAAATCTGTCTGTCCCTAAGGTGTGCAGATATATGGGGAAATGTAAAATTCCTCCCAAATTATCAAATGAATTGCCAGCACTTTCATTTCTGATTTTCAAACAACTTGTACTAATATTTGTGGGCAAGAAACAATTTTTCATGTTATTTATTTCTCAGTGACTTTTTATTGGGTTTTGTAATCATTCATTCCAGGAATTAAAGCAAATTCATGCGGAGGCAGGAACAACTATTGTCAGTGGGATCATTCAGTTGTTCTTTAGATGATGCTTGGTTTGTCAGGAACAAAACTTTATTTTAAAAAGATGCTTCTTCAGCTAAGAAAGAAGCAGAAAGTTCCAGCTCTGTCCTGAAAGAAACATCTTTGAAAAGATACTGAGTGAGGGACAGGGGTGGGAATCAAGCTTCTTACTTTGTTTGTGTGCTGTGAATATATACAAAGAATTAAAGCCTGTTACTGTTTTTTTCCAGCATGGCATTTCTGATAAACCAAAAATTTTCTTAGGTCAATTTCTTAAATTTAATTTATTAGGTTCTTAAATAATGAAATCTATTTAAGTCGGGGGGGAAAATAATTAGGTTTTTTTTCACTACTGTAGCAAACCATATAAAATTTATCAGATGCACTGATGTTTCTTTTTTTGATAGATAAGCTTTTTTCCCCTAAAAGATTATAGGGATGGATTTTACACAATAAAGTATTTTAAAGTAGATAAAAACTAGCTTCTTCCTATGAAACCTCCATGTATTTGGGACAAATACATAGCACTCACCCCCCACCCATGTTTGATTGCATCTAAATGGGATGCTAGCTCGAAAAACAATCAAACTCTTAACAAAAGTGTATCAGGACACTTGCTTGAATATAGGCAAAGATATAAAATTGGACAGGTGACCAAAAACCAAGGAGGTTTATTGTTGCTTGGAACGGAAATAGGGTGTTCTGCAAAATACTGTAAGAGCCAGAAATAACGATGCAGAAATTGCATCTGGCTCCTCCAGACTCTGTACTCATCCTCCTCAGAAAGCAGAGATGAGAACCAGGGCTGGCCCCCAATTTTCCACCTGCTCTATCTTCAGTGCATTTTTTAGCATTTTAATTAAAATATCAATCATATATTGCACACAATGCTGTCTTATTATTAAGTGGACAGTAATAATAAAGAAGCAAAATTATTTTCTCTTTTGTTTGTGCAGAGGTCCAAGATGTGTAGCACGATTTGAATACATTGGAGATCAGAAAGATGAGCTCAGTTTTTCAGAAGGTGAAACTATTATCCTGAAAGAATATGTAAATGAAGAGTGGGCCAAAGGAGAACTCAGAGGCACATCTGGAATTTTCCCCTTGAACTTTGTGGAAGTAATTGAAGATCTACCTGGAACAGGTATGAATAAGTTTGCAAAAATCTTCAAGAGCATGATTTTGTACTTAATGCAAATAGGCAGCATATAGGAGAAAATTCCAGAAGGACAGCGATTGCAGAAAGGAAGTAAAAAGAGAGGGAAGACCGATAAAAACCCCCTCAAAATTAACAGTAGGACTTCTTAGGAAGCTATTCTTAATAATGACTTCAAATATCTAAAATCTCTGTCATTAGTAACATTCTGAAGAGACACTGCTTCTGTTCTTAAGTTGTGCTTTATTTATGTAGGTACAGAAAGAGCACTGAAGAATAAGGTGGAGGGTTCGTCTTCCCTTCCTCAGGTAATAAAACTTTATGGGTGAGGGCCAGAATTTACGTACAGATTTACAGAGGCTCTATTATAATGTGAGAGTAACTGCAGAATGTGACACCACTCCCACAGCACACAATGCTGCATTGTCACAGCCTCGATTCTGACACTTGGCCTAAGCTGATTGAATTCAGAGCTTCTGACAAATTAACATTGGTAAATTTTTATCCTTTGTGCTGAAGGAAATTCTTGTTAGCTCTATTTTAAGTATTGCTGCAGTGATCTAATTTTGAATTTATTAATCCTTTCCCCTGCCACCAGAGATAAAAAGGAATGTGGCTGAGCCTAGATGAAATTCTGTGGTGGTAATTGCTGAAATGCCATTCTAGTCTACATCTGCAGCAGCACTGTTGTATTGGGAGGGTGTCGGGACACCCATGTGCTGTACAGCTGCTTTCAGCAGCATCCATCAGGTTTTGGGCTCCATTCACACTTCTAAAATTAATGCATCTCTTCTGTTAACTTGAATAGAGCAACAGACGCTCACTAGAGTGGTGTGAAGCGCTTCATGATTTTACAGCAGAAACCAAAGATGATTTATCCTTCAAAAAGGGAGACTGCATCCAAATACTGGAACAAGTAGATTTGGAGTGGTATAGAGGAAGACTAAATGGAAAGGAAGGGATTTTCCCAGCAGTTTTTGTTCAGACCTGCTCAGGTACAGTGTTTCTACTAAATGGCAATTCATTATTCCTTGGGTTGTGCCAGTCATGACAGCTGTGGGAGAACACAACGGCATCAACTGCATCAACAAGTCACACACCACCAGAGTCTTTAGTATTCTAGAGCTAAACTTAGGTTTTGAACCAACCTCTCTAACAATGGCAATATAATGTTCTAGTCAGTAAGTAATCTGTGAGGTGACACAGACTCTGGGATGTTTTCTGGTGTGGTTTGGGCACAGGCATTGAGCCACCTTTAAGGAGTAATTCAGGAGTATTGATGCTGCTTCATCTTAGAGCAGAAAGAGGGAAAGTCAGCATTTATTATGTATCACCATTGGGAAGTTCAAGTTAAGTGCGTTTTAAATTTAGTCTGCTTAGAAGCAGAACCGTGAGACTGTTTGATACTATAAAATGAACTGGTGGCAGTAGAGTTTTTTATTCCAGTAGGACAGCAAATTTGTTGTAGCAGTAGCAATAACATTTGCACAATGGCAGGGAGAAAACATGAGAATGACAGGAAACTTCTCCAGAAACAGGGATTTATTTCACTCCAATGCAAGTAACTTCTCTTGTCCATGTTCTGTAGCCAGGGTAGAGCTGTCACAGCCTGGAGGAGGGAAGAAAGGAAAAGCAAAAGCTCTTTATGATTTTCATGGAGAAAATGAAGATGAGCTTTCCTTCAAAGTAAGTACCTCTCTTAGACCAATTTCCAAGAGGTCTCATGCTCCTAAGGAGTGCTAAAAAATAAGGTTCATCCACTACAAAAATAGGTTTTAGACAAGAAGGATGAAGCACATGGATATTAACACATTCAGTAAGTGGTCTCTCTAAAAAACATTTTTTCCCTTATCACTCCTGTTTCCTATCAGCAAAAATCTTCATTAAAGACACTGAAAAGAAGAGGTCAGGAGTTGCAGAATTCTCGACTTCTCTGATCTAGTTAACATGACAAGATAAACAAACCTTATTTTGCAGTACATTCAGTTCCTGATTGGGTGATATGGTCAAGGGAGCCTCTCTTTGGTCTAGAAAGAAAACTGAGCAGGAGGTAATGGTGAGAGTGCCAATACTACAGCAGTCAGGCCTCTGAGGGAAACCTAGTATAGTAAAATCTTGAACTGGCAACACAATACAGAGTTGCCATGGGAACAAGGGAAAAATTAAATACATGCTGGAAGCCCAGATCATATTAAGCATGAACAAGAAACAGAGTGCCCTTGATATTCAAAGTCATGATTTAGGTAACCATGTTCTCAAAAGCGAGTTTCTGAGAAACAGTAGACTTTCACAGGAGCTGAAACACAGTATTTTCTCTTCTAAAACTAGCAGAATAGTTTCAGCATTAGCAACTTGCAATGCTGCAAGGATAGATGATTCTTTAAAGCAGAATAGTGGAATAGAGGTACTGAAAGGCCAGTACTTCAGATGAAGGGTGTGGCATGGGACAGTGAGAACAAGAACCAGGACCAAACACAGGACCTGCAGTTTAAATTGCCATACTGAGCTTTTAGATGGCTTTTCCTTGTTTTGGGAAAGTTTCCAAGTGCTAGAAAATACTGGGACTAAAATAAAAAAAAAATCTTTCCAGTGTTTTAAAAAAACAACGGAAACACACACAAATAGCACTAAAGCAGGAGGCCCATGAGCCAGCTCTTAACACACCTGGAGAAGCAAAGCAATGTAAGAAGTTACCCAGCAGTGGTCTTCTGTCCTTCCAAAGGTGGTGATTTTTCAGCATAGACAAGTATTTAGCCTAAGAGAAGCTTCAGCTGGTTTTGGCAAGCAATCTCCAAGAGATGTAACCAACAGAAGAGACTGGCCACATCTTACTCCTCTTCTCTTTGATTGATATTAATTGCTTCTAAATAGGAATCAGCTCTGCATGCATTAACATTGCTTAGTGACATTGCACAGTAAGCTGTACTGACTCAGATTATTCCTTCTCTTACAGGCAGGTGACATGATAACAGAGCTGGAATCTGTAGACGAGGACTGGATGAGTGGAGAGATACTAGGAAATTCTGGGATATTTCCCAAGAACTTTGTTCAGATTTTAAAAACACCATGAAGTGTTGCCTTTCTACTACTCCCTGCATGTGGGAGAGAATGTTTTCTACCCTAAAGGCACAGCAAAGACATCAACGAGTGTTGATTATCAATGTTTTGCACTACTTTTTCTAGACAGTCATAGTAGTATCTTGAAGTCAGATAAGAAAATTTGAGTCTTTTGTGACAGTGTATGTAATCATGTTTCATGAATGCTCAGAGAGCAAAACAAGCAGGCTTTTTAGCCATTTCCAACTAGGGAAATACTGTGGTGCAACACCATTTTAACTTATATAGCATTCTAGTATGTTTACTCTCTGGTATTATATTTATCATACACAAAGTCTGCATAACATAAGCTGCTTTGGCCTTCTTTGAACTTCTTAAGATCCAAACTTTAAAAATTGTTTTAATAATATATAATTACAGCACTCAGTATGTAGATGAGGTTTGATATTCAGGTTTCATTACTGCTTGAGTTTTCCACATTAGCAGTAGAATCCACTTGTTTTATGACTTAGAGGATAAGAAAAATAACTGGTATTTCATAGTAGAAAGGTATCAAATCTAATACTGGTAAGAGGGGAAATGGAGAAATAAATCATTGTGTAGTATCCTTCTATTCTTAGCCCAAGCTGCTCATACAGCAAGATCACGAAAGTAAAATTTTCAAGTATTTTGCCTCTTAATGAATTCTGTTTAAATTGGTATGAATCATCTTTGACCTTCCGTGCTTTCCCCAAAATACTTTGCAAGTACAGGTTTAGTTTTTTCCTACTGCCCACTGTTCTTGGAGCACCATCATACCCTTCTTTCCCAGCTGAAGTTAACAACAGACAGTGTTTATTGAACTTTCTCAGATCACAGCCATTGAGTAGCTGCACTATTCCAACTATTTGCCCCTTCCACTCCCCTCATGGAAGTAGAAAGCCAATGTTCACCCAGTCTGCATTTTATTTGTCACTCAAGCACTGGAACATACTTCAGTAACACTATTCCTATCCTTAACATGAAGGATATTATACAGCCTTGGGTTAAGTTTTCAGCAGATGTGGGATTAGTTTCCAGTTTGTTGCCACATACCAAATATACTGAGCATCCTTATAAATGGTCTGTCGAGGCCTTAAGGAAAACATGACTGGCAAGAGGTTACTCCAAACAGCTCTAACCAAGGCACTTGGTAAAAAGCAGCAGTATAGCTTGAGTGCCCAACTAAGGTGGATGTGATTGAGGTAGTTTGACATTATAGGAACTTCTAGTAATCAATTCCTTTTTGTAACACTTGGCTTCTGACAAAATAGTTAAATAGAATCCTGATTAACTGCTAATTCCATCAGACTGGAATAGAAGAAATTATGCTGCAGTTGGTTCTTTCACTGCTGCCAGTATTTCATCCCTTCTGCACTGTATCACAAACAGGAAGCAGGTAGGCTCATGAGTCTCTGCTCCAGAGAGCTGCAGGTCACTGGGTATCAAGATACCTTCAACAAGACTTTCCTTCATGGGCTTGGCAGCTCAGGTTGCAGAAGGGCCAACAGTTGGAGGTGGATGGAGACTAGAAAGCAGAATCATGATGGACCTTGAGACAGTTTTGACTTAGTCACATCCTTGCTGATAGCTTCACTCTGAGCACCACAGCAACCAGTACCTGCTGCTGTTAGATATGGGGTGCACCTCAGCTGGGGCCTAAGCAGGCTGGGGAGGGTGGCCCTGTCCTCACCATGCACTGTGCTCTGGCTACCATCACAGCAGGCAGGAACAGGCACAGCCAGAACTGCAGGCCTCTCCACAGCAAGGAATGGGCATCCAGTCCCAGTGGCAGACTGGAGCTCACCTGAAGCAAGCCTGAGGGACCTGCAGTACAGACATGAGGGCCTCAGCACCATTCACTGAGCAGTCCCTGCTAGGCCACAGAACTTGCAAGGACAGACACAGCCCTCCCTCTTTGTGTTCTGTCATGTGTTTAAACTACACCAATGCCCTTTAGACAGCTGGGGGATGAAGACCACACAAAGCTTTAATGAGCTGAGGAGCTGGACTTCTACTTCCATTAGGGATTAACATGATAAACAAAATGCTGAATTAGGTGCTGTTCTAGAAGGTTGGAAGTGCAACAATGGGTGCAGCTGTTACTCAGTTTTAGCAGCCCCAGCAAGCCTCTCTGGAACTCCTGTGGAATCACGTGGAGGTCCATAGCCAAGGACAATCCTTCCCACTCTCCTAAGTTTTCCTGTTAGGAGATTCTACAGGTTCTTGTTTATTCCAAAAAAACAAGTCATCTCCTAGAGAAATCCAAGGAATAGCCAGGTCCTTCAAAGACATACCGCACCAGTGTGGTGGTAGATGAGGCTGAAGTGTATGATGTTTACTTACTGTTTGTCTGGCAGTTTTCTAAGGTTTTGATACAAGTCTCAAAAGTAGAACTGATTTTTTAATATTTTTTTTCAATTTCCTCTTTCCCATTTTTATAACTTTGTCTTGACCAGTTGTTTTTCTAATGTCACTGAATGTTTAAAGTCAGTGCCTGTTCATTGCCAAGACCACTGCTGTATGTAATCTCCTCCTCCCTGTGGGGCAGGGCAGGAGTAGCAGGCAAGGCCTTTTACTCAGAGCACCGAGTGCCATCTAAGGGCTGCTCGCATGGCTGCAGGCAGCTGAAACGGCGTCTGTGTGAACGCTGAAGCAGGGGAGATGCTCGGCTTTTACAGGACAGGATTTTCCTAAGACAATGCCCAACACCACCGTAAGACTGCATACAGATCACAACATAAAATTCCTAAGGTGTACAAAAAAGCCGAGAATGAGGTGGAGTGCAAATCTTAACTGCAATGTAGTAGCAAATTTTAGCTGTAACCTTGAAATCCAGCTAGATCTCCATGCATTAGAATTAAAGCCTCACTTACCAAAATATTTTGTTTGACCCATCCTCTGGAACTATCTTCAGGAAGATATCTTTGTTCTGTGTACAATGAACAGTGTCCTAAATAAACCTTTGTTAAGTCCAGTAAGTTTGTTATGGTACCTCTGTAAATTAAGAATGTATTTAACCAATAAATTTTTTATAATTAAGTTTTGAGGGCATTTTAATTGTCATATGCTGTGGAAAGCTGAGCTTTCCCCTTGACCGTTTGAGATCTCATTCTGCTTATCTACTTAACCCAGTTGCAAACTAACACCTCACCCCTAGACAAGTAGTTCAAACCCCTCAGAGAATCTGGATGATTTTAACAGGTTATTCAAGCCTTTGGACTTGGGTGTGCCCCACACTCACCACCTACGGAACCGGTAGCATTTTGCTACCTGCAGCAAGCAGCTGTCACCACAGGGCATCACACACACTGTGGTTCTCACCGTGACAGCGTTGTGAGGAAGACACAGGCTATCCTGCATGTAATTTAGGTGTGCTCTGCTGATTGTTTTCATACTCCATGATTTTTCAGCTGCTATTTGATGAGAGAATACAGAGGATGATGCATTGGTATTTTCTTTCCTGCTTTTCCCTCACCGTGGAATCACATTACAAAGCCTACATTTACCCAGAAAGCCTTCATAGCAATGCACTGTTCTAAACAATACCTTTTAAAGCCTGAAAAAATCTCAAGTTCTTTCCCCTAATCCTTTTGGACTAACCTTGTGGCAACATACAGTCCTCAGATATGCAAGTAACAAATAAAACCTACAGCTTCAAAAATGTGGCTGTCTGGGATTCCTGGAGGCAGGTGACAGCTGCCTCAGCAGTACAGATGGGAAGAGCAAGCAACATGATTCCTTCCCCCGATCCAAGGCTCTGAGTGTTGAACACTCACTACTCCTAGTACACAAAATAGAAAAAGCACAACATATTAAAACTGTAACTTGGAATCACAAGGCAAAATCACATCACCTGCAGCATTCCAAAGTAAGTTCAAAAGCATCCTTCTCATTTTGCCCATTACTTGGTCCAAACCAGAATTATCAACTAGGAAAATGTGAAAATCCCTGACAGGGAACAGTACAGTCTCAATAGGTAGCAGGGCTCCTCTCCTTTTCCCCAGTAGCTTTGTTGGAACAGTAACATTTGCACTATTTTCCTTTATTTCTTGTCCTAAGCTCTGTGACAACCAATTGCAAGAGCCACCACTCTCAGTGAATTCCGCATTTTGCTCCCAGGTTTTAAATCCCTAACTTACCAACAATTTAACAGGACTGAGTTTAGCTTTGTTGGCCTAAACAAAACACATGGATAGCGCACAAAACTCATTTTAGACAGAAAAAACACTCTTTCATTTATAAGCCAAAGTAAGTTGAACAAGAAGCAAAAATGCTGTTAGGCAACAGAAAACAGTCTTAAAATTACTCAGCAAAACATTTAAGTGCTTTGTTTTCAGAACACACCATTGCCTCTTTACAGAATTTTTTCCCCTGAAGTTCCACAGGTTTTCCATTAAGAGTCATCTCTCAGTTCTGACAGGTTAAAATCCAACACCAAACTCCACTGCTCGAGCACATTGTGCATTTCTGCATGCTCAAAATTAACACTGCTTCCATCATAATTACAACTTTGACACCTTCAAACACCTTCTGACCACCAGAGACCACACCTATCCCAAGAGAGGTTGTATTAAATTACCAAGAAATTTAAACATAGGCACATTATTCTGAAGCAAGTAATCTGGATAAAACTGTAAGACTTCCCAATAGTGCCAAATTCTTAGGCAGGTTTCCCTGTGCAATTTCTGCCTTCCCTGTACTCTCTGAGGCACCTCTCACCAATACAACCTCCGCACACATACATAAGGTTTTTTTGGTGAGGACTAACATTACTACTGGGTAAAACCAACACAGAGAATCCACAAA
Organism: Irena cyanogastra; assembly: GCA_013397155.1. Lineage (NCBI taxonomy): Eukaryota > Metazoa > Chordata > Aves > Passeriformes > Irenidae > Irena > Irena cyanogastra. Next base: position 36,024 of record VWZV01000941.1, on the reverse strand, counting down.
AAGGACAACCCACCTTCTTCCACCCATCTCCACAACACAGTTGGAGAAGTACATGAGTACTTATTTTAATTTTTTTTAAACCAAGGCTGTAGATTTACCTTATCCACACATCCAGTACCAATATTGTCCAGTAGCAATACAGGCAACCAAGCATTAGTTCTGTATATTAAAACCTTTTATTTTCCACCAATTTTTAGTTTCACACAGACTCTTGCACGGGTGGCTCATATCCATCAGCTCGCTCTACTTTGGTGCCTGCCTCATCCCCAGAGGGCTTTCCAGCACCACCACCTTCACCATGCAGCTCCATCAGCTTGCCCACTAAAAAGAAGCAGTGACAGAAACAGTGAGAGATGGACCTGTTTGAACAGTTTTAAATTACTCAATTACTCATCACACACAAACGAAACCACCAGAATGTTTTCTGTAGGTAGGACTAAGTCCATTGCAGACAGCTCACGCACAGAGATGCTGCTGCAGTGACAGTCAGAAGCAAGCAATGAAATAAGGCTATATAATGAAACTACAAACGACACCTTTTTCTAAAAGGATCTAGACTCAAGAACCTACTGCTGCATTACACGGGAATGTCAGAAAAAGGTAAAATGGAATCATTCCACATCATCTGGGACCGAAACATTTTGTCATCATTCATTCCCAAAGTAAAGCTCTTAAACATTCAGCAGCAGTTCCAGGCGAGAATTCAAGAAGCTCCAAACTGGACACCCAGTGCTTGGCTTTCAATCCTGGAAGCCACACACTGGGAGAAGGACACACAGTTTCCTTTCTACAGCTACTAAAGCTCATTGATGCTGCTTTAACATCTGTATCCAAAAGCAAACACATTTAAACTCCCTCCTTTTCACACCCTTTTCCAAATGTTTGCAGTAACAGACTTACATTCAAACTTGGGCTTCTTGAGCATCTTCACCTTGCGGACATAGACATCGTGCAGAGGGTAAATGGACTGACAGGCCTTCTCAATGTCCTTGCCAATGCTGTCTGGGATCCTGAGAAACCACAGAGCACCACAATGCTAAAACTCTGCTTCTGCAGCAGCAACACAGCCTTAAAAAAATCCTTAAGAATACAAAATATTCTACAGAACTTTACACCATCACTTTGACAATTTTCTTTAAGTACATTTAGATTCTAAGACACCTTCCTTGAAATGTTAGAAGGGACATAGTACAAGTGTGCTCATTTTGAGAGCAAATCTGCAAGCTTTTGGAAGCAATGAGGATATTTTGAGAAACTGTTCTATCAGAAGCGCTCAGAGCATTCACAGCCCCAGACCAGAATTACAACTTTAGTCTGTAGAAATGTGAACCACAAATCTTCTGGACAGTGATTTTACATTTATGCAAACGTGACAGCGGATTCAGGTCAGACAGGATGCAGAGACTAAGAGAAGCCATTTGCAGAAAAGGGCGATTGGCTTTTCCTCACCAGAGGCTCCTTGCCTGGTCTCTGATCAACAGCTCGGGATGCACCAGCACTCCCCAGGCACTCAACAACAACCAACCCGCAAACAACGATTTAAACTGTAGAGGAGAAAAAAAGAACACTGCCTTACAGCTTATTGACAACTTCCTTCAGGTCATTGGTCTGCACCTCCCGGGTCATGATTTCCATCATTTTCTTGCGGATCTGCCGGACCTGCTGGTGCTGGGCATAGGAGGTCTTGCGGATTTGGTTATTGCGCTTCTTGGTGAAGCCCACACAGAAGAGGCGCAGCAGGTACCCATCTGTAGTTTTGACATCCACGTGGGCTTCAATCATTGTCTGAAAGAGGAAGCACCGAACATTGACCACCCACGCAGCACAGGCTGCCCAGCCCCACATGCCCCATGCCGTCTGATGCCACATCAAACACGGCTCTGCCAGCCACCAGCGCTTCCCTCCCTCCCTGGAGGCACCGGCAGCAACGCAGGCCTTGTTTCTTACACACCTGCCATTTTTTGACCATGGAGCACATTTTGTCCCGTGTGAGGTCCATCCCATGGAAGTTGGTCAGACAATTTTTGCCCTGAACGTCCTCAGTGATCAGTTTAAATTTGCGGAAGGCAACCTCATCATTCTGCAGATCAGCCAGGCTCACTTCAAACACGCGTCCCTTCAGCCCATCAGAGGCAATTTCTGTGCGATGGAACAGAATAAAACACCTTAGATGAACATTAGAACACCTTCTTCAAATCAGATCCTGAATTCCTGCTGGAATCCCGTCTCTGATGGTTTCTAATGGTGATCACAGAGCCAGCAAGGTTGGAAATTTCTCCTAAAAGTATCAGGTGTGGGATATGAACGGCAGCATACAGCAGACTCCACCACATGTAGTAATTTGGTTTGTTTCAAGCATAAAGGGATTACAGAGTATTTAGAAATTATGAACAGTAATGAGAAAACTAAACATAAAAAGCCACAAGTGCTCAGCAGAGAACAGCCCAGTAGGTTCACACTTCGTTAGGCAGTGACCCTCACTTTATTTGTTTCACATGTTACAGTTTAAAGTAACAATCATCACCCTAACTGAGTGCAACCAGCAGAGTATCATAAAGCTATTTAGCCATTCTCCATGGCTAAGCTCCCAAAAATAGGGTTACCTCTACCCAGACACCTCTACATTCCTAACAGAGGTCTCCTCTTCCTAAGGTGTGCAAGATCATATAAAATCGAATTTACCCTCCAGTGATACGTCAGTGCTCCCATCAAGTCAGCAATTCTGGCTCTAATCTTTACCCAAAACCTTTAAATTTCAGCTATTTCAGTGTCTTGATGTGCTGGTCGTTATGATCCTATTAGGACTAAAGTCTCCCGTGGCACTGTCCCACATCTCCCTCTGTGACAATCAGAACTACTGCTTACTTATTGAGCTTTTCCCAACTCCCAACAAGAGGAGCTCATTAGAAACTTCAGGCCCTTCCTTCCACGGTATGGCATTCTCATACAAACAAGAGGCCAGTGTATGAACTTTCTGGAGGTAAGCTCATTTATTCAAACAATTCAGTCANAAGGGCGGGGCCCGCGCGCTCCCGCGAGATTATACGAGAGCGGCGCTCGCGCGAGACCTGCGAGAACGGGGCCGCCTCCAGCGCCGGGAGCGGGGGCGGCCCGTCCGGGACGTACCACGGCGGGACGGAACCAACGGCACGGGGGGAGCGGGGGGAGCCTCGGCACAGCCCGTGCCCGTGAGCGCCCCCGCCTGGAGNACTTAGAAAAAAAAAATCCACTCAAATCATCCAATTTTTTTTAGCTTTCAAGTTCGTAACCGTATAAACAAAACCCATTGTTCAGCATTCTTCTATGCAAGAAGTTCTTTAACCGCTTGGAGCTAGCACACGGAGCAAACACAATCCCCTGTACTGCACCAACCCCAACTACTCACTAGTTCCTTGAGTCCTGGTTACGAGCGTCTTCCCGATGTTTCGGATATTGAACATCGCCGGTGCTTTGACATCGTACCAGTCCTTCTTGGAGAAAGGGTCGACCCTNCGGATCCCTGCGGAGAGCCCGGCCTGGCGCTCCCGATCCCTGCGCCCCGGAAATGGGGTGCCCGAGTGCGGCCGCCACAGGGATGGGATTCACTGTACCGAGTGTGCCCGGGCGAAAGGCAGGTGCCACCTCCTNAATCAAATGAAGAAGGTTTTTTAACCGACTTTCTCAGGGCACACCGGGCTGCAGTAAGACCTTCCTCTCTCAATGCCCGCCGCTGCTCTCGCCCCGCCGGGCCCACGCCCGCCCGGCTGACGCCATGACAGCATCGGCCCTGCTCCGGCCGGGCCGCCGCCGCCATCCGCCCCGCATCCCCGCCATCCCGCCGCCGCGGCGCCCCGCCCGGCGCCCCC
>VWZV01000941.1:0-31712 GCA_013397155.1 Irena cyanogastra | reverse complement strand
CCCTGCGGAGAGCCCGGCCCGGAACTCCGGATCCCTGCGGAGAGCCCGGCCTGGCGCTCCCGATCCCTGCGCCCCGGAAATGGGGTGCCCGAGTGCGGCCGCCACAGGGATGGGATTCACTGTACCGAGTGTGCCCGGGCGAAAGGCAGGTGCCACCTCCTGCCCATTCTGATGTCTTCAAGCTAATTATCTGTCCCCAGGCTGCATCTTGTTACCTTTTGTAAACGTAACCGATGTTGTCTGGTATTTTCTACAATGGAAGTTGCTTAATGAAGAACTTGTATTTCAAGCATCGCGTAAGAGCACCGTCATACAAATAAATATACATTGATAGACGAGGAATATGCATTAGACAGGGGGGGGCTCATGAAAATTTTGCTGTATAAAAGATGTAACTTTCTACCCCATGGTGTGTTTCGTTTGTCAAACCTCCACTTTGCTTCCCATGCAGAATAAATAATATCTCCTTTCTAAACTAGACTCTGTGTTTAGAGAGCTCCTAAAATCGGCAGCTTCCCCAGGTCTTGGGGTGCCAAGGGGACAACCAGAAGTTGGTGGTCTAGGCTGCCCCAAAATGCCCCGTCTGATGGCTCTTCTCCCCACCACACAGGGCAGGAGGAGGCTCTGCTCAGCCCTCCTGCATGGGCAGGGATGGGACTTGGAGAAGAGGTGCCCAGGACAGCGCCAGGCAGTTGGGACCCCCCTGGGACAAGAGGTGACCACAGGCTGTGGCTCACAGCAGCTCTGGCAAGGATATGCCTGAGGCCCTGCCAGGTAGGATGGGATCCAGCACAGATACCTGCACCATGCCTGCTAGAGACAGCCCGTTGCCAAGCACCCAGGCTTGTTCCTCCTCCTGTGGGCCCCATCCCTTTTGCACCCACACCAGGATAGTGGAAAGCAGAGTGTGTCCAAGGGGTCGTGGTGAGAGTCCCCATCCTACTTCCATGCCCAGGAGCAGGGTACTGAGAGTCAGCAGGGGGCTGTGCTGACCTTCCATGTCTGCAAGACTTTGGCCAGGAGCCTGAGCTGTTCCCACTGTAGGGACTGTGTACCTTTGAGGAGAGTTTCTTCAGAGGCTATAGAAATGCCACCAGAGCCCAGGGCTGCACCTTCATTGTGGCCAGTCTTGGAAGTGTTACAGCTCTTTCGGGAAAGGTGCTGCCCAGAACCTCATTCTCTCTTTGCCATGTCCCATCAGAGTCTCTCTGATGTCTTCAGAGAAGAAAATGGAGACTGTGGTAAATAAAACGGGCCAGGAGAGCTTCCTCTCCTTTGATAAGCCTTTATTGAAGAAAACAACCTGGATGGGGGTCAGGAGGCACGCACACACCACCGCTGTTCCCTGGACAACATGAAGAGTTCCCTGGACAACCCGAAGGAGGAGAAGTTCAGTTCCATCAACAGGCAGAGCTGGGCCTTCTGTCCTCACGGGAGTCCCTCAGACTACTCAAAGAATGGCTCGCAGTCTAGGGGTGTCTATTCTGCTTGGCACTGTCGAAGTTGTGGCGATTCGGCTTGTGTTGGTTCTGGGCAGTGGAAGGTCCTTCCCAGTCTCACCGTTCCATGGCAGTCACCCTCGGCCCTCGTTTGTGTGTTGGTTCCTTGCTTTTGGGCCTTGGTTGGTACTCGTGACACTTCATTTGCATACAGTGCGTCCTTCTGGGAACAGCGGAAGTGATACCCGATGGAGATAGGGGAAGTGGGAAGTGGATACAATACAACCGGGGGAATTAACATCATAAAACCTTAATAATTAACAGATAACAATTAACAACAGAATTGTTTAATTAGGCTTCAAGTTCCGGGACCTTTTATTCCTTACAGAGACCACTTGCACACACTCGTGACAGCCTCTCCTGGGCACTGCATGCCTCTCCCTCTGGAGAGGACATGCTTTCCTTGGGGCTCCATTACAATGGTCAAGGAAAAGAAGCATTTGGTGGGCTCAGGCTGGCTCCTGGCTCTCTGCTTGTCTCTGCATCAATGGAGCAGCTGAAAGCATGGGAGGTAGCAGTGAGGAAAAATGAATCCTGGCACTTCCTGGGAGTATGGATTTGCCTGCAAGGGGACACAGGGAAAAGGAACACATAGGCCCCTTAGCACTGCAGAAGAGCCATGGATGTACCACATCTTTCAAGAGTTGTAGGAACATCTGCCAGGTGCCCCAGAGGTGATGATGACATCCTGCCCCCCATCAAGGAACCACTTATCTTGCCCTGCCACCCAAAATAACCCAAGTATCCTGCCTTTCACGGGACAGGTGGCCAAGGCCAGAGTGGGCAGGGGCCACCCAAGGGGATGCACGCACAGTCACGTGGTTTGTTAATGACTGCCTAATGACCTTGGGGGCCATGAGGGCACCTGGACGCCTGGCTCCTCCCAGACACGCACTGGACCTTGCTCTTTACCCTGCCCTTCCTCCTGGATCCTTGCCCAATGGGCATGGCTGGGGCCAGTATAAAAGAGGTGCAGAGGAGTGGGAGGGATCCTGGAGACTCTGAGGCCATAAGGGAAACAGAGGCGTGCACACAGGTGCGGGTGAAGGGTGCATAGGGGACCAGAATGTCTGTGGGAGGGGTCTGTGAGGAACCCAGGCATCCAGTGGGGAAGGGAGGCTGTATATGGCATCTGGGTGTGGGGACACGGGGTGCATCTATAGGGGAGCCAGGGGTCTGAGGAGCAGGAAGGGGGTGTTCCATGGGGAACTCCACTGGGGAGTGCACAACTTTAGGGGACCCATGCATCCAGGCGAGATCCATAGATAGCCCAGCTGTCCAGAGCTGGGCCCCCATGCACTGGGAGGGGATTTGTATGGGACCCAGGGATTTGGGAGGGGGAATCTGTAGAATAATCAAGCACCCAGGGTGGGATTTCCAGAGGTCCAGATGGCCCCAGATGGTCTCCTAACCCCACCTTCCCCAGGTGTCCATGGCGGGCTGGGTGCTGTGCGTGACCCTGGTGCTGGCAGCACTGGCAGGGGCAGAAGGCGAGACCCGCTACGAGAAGTTCCTGCGGCAGCACGTGGACTACCCCCGGACTCCCATGCTGGCGGCGCATCGCTACTGCGAGATCATGCTGGCGCGGCGGCAGGTGACGGGCCCGGGCAGGCCCTGCAAGCCCTCCAACACCTTCGTGCACGCCCCAGCTGCGGACCTGGTGGCCGCCTGCTCCCAGGCGCCCGACCCCAGCACAGGATTCCACAGCACCCCGAGAGCCCTGAACCTCACCGCCTGCCGCCTGCGCGGCGGGGACACGCGGCCGCCCTGCGCCTACCGCGCCCGCCAGCTGCAGCAGTACGTGAGCGTGGCCTGCCGCGACGGGCGGCCCGTGCACCTGGCGGGCACCTACACGGCCCCGCAGTGAGGCCTGACATGGCGGTCTTGTGGGCCTCGCTGAGGGCGCGGATCCTCCCTCCCGTCAGGGGCTCTGTTAGTGCTGGCAATAAAGGAGATGTCAGAGGCCTGGGCTCCAGCTTCAGTTTCTGGGGGGACCCTGCGATCATAACCCCCCCCGGGTGCCCCCTGAGCCCCTTGGGTGACCCCAACCCTGTCCAAGCTGTATTTGGCCTCTATGTGCCTTATAAATCCCTGGGTTTTCCCAGCCTCCTGAGTGTCCCATAGCCCCCTGGGGTGTCTCTGCCCTCTCTTGTGCCTTCTCCCCTTTCTTGGGTGTCCCACAACTCCCATGGGTGCCCCGTAACCACCACCACCCTCCCAGCCCAAGGCCTGTCAATCTCCTGGATGTGCACCCTGCCCTCTCCCCAATGTCCTGACCCTTTGGGTGTCACATTGCTTTCCTGGATAGCCCGTAACTCTCACAGGGTTTCCCAGCCTCCCACATGCCTTTTAACTCCCCTGGGGATCCCCACATTCCCCCATGTCTGCCCCATGAACTCTCAGATGCCCCATCTCCCACATGCCTCTGACCTCATCTGGGACCTCTCTGCGGCTGAAGCTGTTCCCCCTTGGGGCCCCCACAGGACCGAGCCCCAGCCGGGGCCACACAGAGCCCTGAGCCCCATCCCACACACACTGAACACAACACACACACACACACAATGCACTCGAACCCTGCACTGTGCACACAGCGAGCAGCCACACTCCCAACACAAAGCATTCAACACTCGCACCCCTGCTCCTAGCACAGCACAGCATTAGCACACACAACACACACATACCAGCACATACACACAGTGTGCACACACATACAGAAGTTGTGCTCCTGAGTCTTGACTGGATTTCAGAATTTCACCTCTGGTCCTTCATTCTCCCCATCAGTACCTACCAGTACACTTACAAGCTCCCCCTGACTGAGCCTTGTCTTCTCCAGGCTGAACAGTCCCTGCTCTCTCAGCTTCTGCTCTAGTCAGACATGCTCCAGTCTCATCATCATCATCATCAATTCCTTGCTGGACCGTCTCCAGTATATGTCCGTGTCTGGGGAGTCCACCACCTATGTACTGGGGAGTCCACCACTGGATCCAGCACTCCAGGTGTGTCTCAGTGGTGCTGAGCAGAGGAGCAGGATCACCTCCCTGCATGTGCTGGCAGCACTTTGCCTAATGCAGCCCAGCAGGCTGGGGGACCCCTTTGCTCTGCCTCTATTGCTGTGGGAGCCCTGAGAAGTCCCACGGGACTGCTGACATCCAGGAGCTGTGCTACTACAAAAAGGCAGCCCAAATGCATCCAGAAAGTGTAGCTGAGGAGGAAAAGGAGTGCAGAAAGTGGTCTTCCCAACCCTTTTCCTCTCTCCTCAAGATAGCTCTTGCTCATGTGCCACAAGTAACTCAGGTGCTCCTTTTCTGAAATTCAGGTGAAAGGCATTTTGAGGGCCATTCATGGACTGGTGAGCTCCACTTCTCAGCACTGGCCCAGTGAGGGGAGCACTACTCTGTGCACTGGGAAGGAATTGGGGTACTTCAAAGGTATTTGAGGCATTTCTGGACCAGCAACTTACAGCAGACCCACTTCCCTACCCTGCTCACTTCTGGCCATGGGAGGAGCTGACTGGCTCAGGAAGAAATACCCCGGGTCTCTGCAAGTACAAGGGTTTGATCTCTGCTTCTTACTGCCTTGGTTCTTCAGGACTTGGAGGAGGATTCCACCTCTCCACTTGTTCTCTGGTAGCTGAGATCATCCTGGCAGTGATAGAGAAAAATATTATCACTGTGATTTACCCCACAAGCTTTGCACTACAGGCTCTGAAGTGCATAGGAGAGGGAAACAGCTCTGAGCTGCAGTCCCAAAACAGCAATGCCATTTCTGGGGTGCCCAGCATGCTGCAGCTACCTGAGTCTGCTGGAAAGTCTGGATGATTCCTGGCATCTCCCATTTGATGGCAGGGCAGCTCCACCACTTCAGCACATCCCATCCCATTATTGCACTGCTGGTTCACTCCTCTGCTGTGTTTTCCCCTAAGAAGCAGCTCTGTTTCTTCAGCATGTTTGTGTCTGTTCTTTGTGAAGGCTAAAGGGAAAAAATAACCACAAAGGAATCAGGATATCCAGAGGGTGTTGTGGCCTTTGCCACAAGCAGCAGTGGGCCATTTACAGGCAGTGGTCAGCAAATTTGTAATGGCAGCAAGCAGCAAAAAGCCAGGGAGCGACTGGTGCTTGAAAATAAAGAAAGGGATTTTGCAAAGGATTATATTTTAATAAATCACTGCATTTATTTCCTAATTGCTTCCTCATTTAGGTACTTTCATGTTCTGCCTAACACAGTCAAACGTAAAGTTGTGAGGTTTGTGGTTGATTCTGCTTTGTAACAGAAACTGATCATCTCTGCTTTGTGGGTGGGAGTTAAGCAGCTTTCCTAAGGTCACAGAACAGTCTGAGAGAGAGCTCAGTTCAGACCTCCTCAGCCCTATTTAACAGCCCTACTTAACAGCCTCCATTGATGTGCTCTCTTTTTCTGAAGAAAAAGGTGTGACCAAAAATGTTCCAAGAACAGCACTATATACCTAAAACTTATCTCTGAGTCATATCTGCTTGACTTTCATGCCCAGAGTTTGCTTTGATAGTGGTCAGCCTGCTCTGCTCATTCACTCTATCATCAAACAATTAATTCCTTCTCCAGAAACTGGCTGTTGCTTGTTTAGCACAGGGAAAGGAAACAAATAATGCTGACTCACACACTTTATTATGGCTCACAAGCTTCCACCGCCCAGCCTTTGATGGTATAAAATGAGAAGCATGAGCAGTGTGTCAATATTTCCAGTGCTACTGTGGAAATTTGTTCCTGCTCCTTGAAAAGCGAGGGCAGTTTTTTCAGAACCATAGCAGGGAATTGCTTAAGCAGGCACAGCAAAGACCTTCAGAAGTATTTACTCAGCAAAGTCATGTATCAGCTCCATGGATTTGGCAGAACGAGTCCTGTGCAACCAGGCTGTTGCTGCATGCCATGCACGCCAAAATTGACATAGAAAAAGCTTCTTTCCAGTGTATTGCTTGCTCCTAAAATATACCCTGCACAAATACAGCAAAATACAAGACAGTTTCTGTGCAGCACATCCACCTTTCTTGTGTGCTTGGACCACTGGGAAAGGGGCTGCCAGGCTGGCTGGGGGCAGCACGACAAGAAAACACCCCTTTCCCCCTCCAGCAGTACCTCTGAGATCCTGGGGTCTGTGCTGCTCCTCAGCGTTGTCCCTATGGCACCGACCTCAAGCTGTGTTCCCAATCAGCCATATCCTCCTTCCCCCTGACTGGGTGACACACTTGGCCTCCAGGGTGCAGGGTCATCTCTGTCCCCTGCCACACAGGGAATGACCCATCCCCTCCACCATTCTTGCAAAGAATGGGCATGGGGACAAGAATGCCTGCTAGGAAAGGGGAGCTGCTGCTCATGGCATGGTGGGGACAGCAAAGACAAGGGGGGCATAAGACAGCAAAGCCCTCAAACTTAGCTGTGGCACTCAGCTGAGGCTTAGGTGTCACTTTCCCCACAACAGCTACACATCACAAATCCTAATGCACTTCTCCAATTTCCCAGCATTGACCCTAAGACCTAAAACCCAGGCTGGAGAAGAAGCATGAGCTACCATAGAGGAGTACCAGGAAAGCCAGGAGCTAAGAATTTCTGTTTATATGAGACCAAGAGGCCACCCACCCAATCTAAAAAAAAATATAGCTGAAAAATACTATTGTTGGCCTCTGGTCTGCTGGGAATGCTGCTGCAAGGTGCCAAGACCAACACCAGAACCAGACTCAAGTGCCCAAACTCAAGGGAAAGAGTTTTGATCAAGTTAACATCCCACACCATGCAGGCCCTGTGCCAACACCTGTAATGGTGTTTGTCACTAAATTGAAACTTAGCATGCAAAATGGATCCAGTCTCATGTTTTGTGGGCTGCTTGAATGTTTGGCTACCTCGAGTCCCACTGAGTACCCAGCTAAAGCTTTGCAAGCCACTTGCATTGCAAATTATCTCCCCCTTGCCAGCACAACATGGATCTGTCATGGCCAGTCCCTGTTTCCTTCAGTGCTCTCCTGCAGAGCTGCCACCAACCTCTTCCCTACATTCATGCTTAGAAACTGAGTCATCTCCTCCTCTTATCTCAGAAAAACATGCTGGGCTCCTTCAGACAGGTTCTCCAGCTTTCATCACTCTGCTGGCCCATGTGAGACCACATGCAGCAAGTTAGAGCCAGACCTTCCAGAGTGTTGCGTCCAGGATGATCCATGGGATGGACAGTGGTTCCCGAGCCAGAAAGCTCCTGCTACCTGTACCAGAGGGAAGTGGACCCAAAAGTCAGATGCAAGAAAGCCAGTGTATAACAAAAAATTCCCAGCGGTCGCAGTTGGAGCCATCCCACATTCTTCCAGCAGGCAGGGACGTGCACAGCCTCCTCCCTAAGGGGATCAGGGGAAATTCATTGCAAATGGGTGCCCAGCCAAGGAACTATCCCCTCCCATCAGCAGCAACCATAGGCAAACAGATTTTAAAAAGAAAGATCCAGGTAAGAAGCCTGGAAAAGATTCACAGAAAGTACAAAAAGTGTCAAGAAAACTTGGGGAATTAAAATTTCCCAAAAGAGCAGGCTGTGTCTGGAGGTCAATCAGTGCTTGAGGAAGGTGCTCATGTCTCCGTGTTAGAGCTGGGAGGTGGGGAGCTCAGCTAGTGACATCTGTCTCAGATAAGCTGATGCTAGGCTCTCTCCATCTGTCCCAAACTTACTGCTTCTCCAAGGGCTGCAGAACAGATGTCAGGAGCAGGGCAGCAGGGCACTCATCTCTGCCTCATGTTGGGGTGGAAGAGTAAAAGAAGCCCAGAACCTTTGAAGAATCTTTTTTTTTCTCAGCAGCACCACCTCTCTTCCAATCTGAGTGGTTGCTTTAAGTCTGGATGGAGGAAAAGGGGCTGAAGGGAGCCAGGCAAGTTTCTCCACCTTTCATTGTGCTGGTCCTGCATCCCATCTGTTGGAGAAATGTGTTTGCAGCGCACCCAGCCCTATGCATTTCTAATTCAAACACCAGCAGCAATAAGACCCTGCCGGCCTGCAGTGGCCCCAGCCTTTCACATGCCAGCTCATCTCTCGATAAAGGAGTTAAATAAATGTTAGACACAAGGGACAGGTGAATTACCAGGCGAAGGGAGGGAGCTGGAGGGATGGGGAAAGCAAAGCAACCTGGCCCTGACTTTCCCCCCAACATCTTGGAAGTGAATTGGGGATTTTCCATTTCATTAGCTTTACAAGGGGTAATTCCCAGCATCATCCTCGTGAACAGACCCACCCTCTCACCCTTTCACATGCAACAGTGGTGCTCCACTACAGCTGCACCACTAGACAGGAAAGCCAGGCTGTATTAGTATCTAACAAAGGTAACAGGCAGCTGGTACTGAACTGCCCATAGAGAAGAAAAGAACTGATACACAGAAACAAGCAGTAATTTTTGTTTTGAAAGGGAGAAGCAAAACGGATGCCAAAACTCACAAAATATGCGAATTTGAAGGCCCCAGGTTCTCTCTTGCAAAGGAGCATTATGTGAACCGCCCTTGCTCCTGAAGAGAACAAGTCACCTGTTCATCCCTGCTTCCCACTCTAGGGGGTGGTGTTGTTCCCAGGCAAAAAGGCTGTGATGCTTTGGAAGAGGTGGGGATCAGAGGACTGTCCCGTAGACACAAATCAACTCAGTACAGTGAGTTCATTAGAAACATGCACACACATAGGCAGGAGTTTATTAGTCCACATTTACCATACCAAAAAACAAAAGTCCCCCAAAATAGGGGCAGGTTCCCAGTTTTGCCCACTGGCAGACTAACAGTGCTGAGGATACTAAACATGCCGTGTGCACTCTGACTGGAGTGCGGGGCAGGAGCTGAACGTGCATTCGCAGCTGAGATTCAAACCTCTCGCATATGAAAGGGCTGTGTACCTTTAGCCACAAGGCAGTCAGGAGCCCTCAGCTGCCTCCAAGACACATCCAAGGTCAGAGCAGCTGCAGCAGTTTTAATGTGTGCAAGAGGGAGGCTGGCTCAGCAGATGCTAAGTACTGGCAGCACAGCCAGTCCTCCAGTTCAACGCTCCGCTCCGTGTCCACGGCCCTCTCTGCAAACTTCATCATGAGCAGGGCACGCTTCATGTCCACCCAGTTCTGCAGCACCTGGCGCAGGGTTTCCTCATGGCTGAGGGGCTGCTCCACGAGGTCTTTTCGGGGCCCCCAAAGCAGACACTGCAGCATCCGCTTGGCCTCGGTGATCCGCACACGCTTGATGGGATCTGCTTCCAGTAGTAGGTGGGCCAGCTGCTGGAGTCCCCGGGAGTAGATGGACAGGCTGGGTAGAGCAGGGAGGTCCTCAGGGCTGTACTCCTGTTCCCTGAGGTGCACCTTCTCCTCAAAGGGGTTGGGCTGGTGCAGCAGTTCATAGATGAGAATACCAGTCTGAAACTCATCAAACTTCTTGTACTGAGAAGCCGACACAATCTCCGGAGCCAGCCGGGCCTGACTTTTCTTCAGCTTGGAGTCTCCAGTTCCAGTCTTCTGTTTTGCTTTCAAAAAATTGCTGATGATGAGGCGGGGTAGGTGTTTGTCATCTTTGGCTTTCACACAGCTCATGGGGGGCTTGCAGGGCACAAGCAGGAGGTTCTCCAGGCACAGGTCACGATGGATGATGCCATGCTCTTTGAGATGCTCCAAGCCGTTGCAGAGCTGGAGGAGCAGGAAGCAAACGCGACGTTCATACAGCTCCGGCTTGGCTTGGTGGAGCATCACCGAGTCCCTCACGAAGTCGGCGGTGGTCTGGCTCGGCACCTCGCGGGTGATGACCACCACACAGTCGTGCTCACTGGCGGCGCGGGAGGGATGGAAGCCATCTCCAGGCATGCTTTTCCCCACGTCTGAGGCCAGCAGCATGCTGGAGGGGACGGAGGCCACAAAATGCCCACAGTCCTGCTGGATGTTGAAGTGAACTGGCACTGCAGGGCTGCAGTATGAAGCAGCAACCTTGGACTCCTGAGTTTTACAAATCTGTGAAGAGAGACCAAAAGAAGAGTCTCATCAGCCAGTGACAGAGACAGGGCAGAGACCAGAAGTTGAGAGGTAGGATGCTAAGCTGTGATTTGCAGATGCTCTGGAAGACAACAGCAGAAGCAGGATGTGCAGTGGTCCCTTAAGCACTTATAAATTATCTCCTGGCTTGAGGATTGTTTTTGTCCTGCAACAGCCCAACCTTAGCCACCAGATGTCTGGGTTGCATTTCTGGGCATGCTTCCTTTGCCAGGCAATGCCCAGTAACTGGAGGAAAGGAGGACAGTAGTCCTAACGTAACTAACTCCTGAAGATTTTGTTTCACTGCCAACAGAAGCAACATAGCTTTTACATCACAGATATCATTGAGATAAACTCCTGCAACTCAAGAGACATTCCTGGAGGGAGAAAAGCAAAGCTTGTGGCAGAAGACATGCTGTCTCCATCTCTGGAAGATAGCTGGATGAGGCCCCATGCAATGTGAGGTGACTGAGAGCAATAGTGCTGTTTGCGGTGAGGGGCAGACAGAGGCCTCCAGCACTTTCTTCCCACCTAATCCTTCTCTGGTCCCAAGCCCTGGAGCCACTTTCACATCCTCCTCAACCATTCCACTTCTTTGTCTCAGCAACTACTCTCAAGCCCCTGATCAACAGCTAAGGGAAACCATCAATAAGCTGTACCCCTCAGCACAGGCAAAAAAAACCACCAAAGAGAAAATGGGAGCTTACAACAGGCCTAGAAAGAAGTGAGAGTGCAGCAAAGTCCAGGGAGAAAAATGCATTTTATAATCTGGATTCTCTTTAACCTACATGACTTCTATCTTAATTTTCTTCTGTATGTAGCTTTACACTGCATTAGAGACTCAAACCCAGGTTTATTATAGGAGTATCCATTAGCTTATGGGGCCTTCTGGCATTTCTATTATACTTTCTTCCCCCCTTTATTTAGTGATGTGTTTATATGTCATCCACAGGAGTAAGCAACAGGCTGAAACTCAGCATAAAAGGTTTCAAAGCCTGGAGCGTGCCAGTGCCAGTCACAGCATGCATGCAAAACCGCACAAGAAATCAATTTTGCCTCCGAGTTAAAATATACACAAGAATAGAGAGGAGCTGAAGAAGAGGGCTGCTTTTGTATTCCTCTAGCAAGGGTTTGAATCTAGGCATTTACAGATAATTCACTCAGATGAGACAAAACTGTGGAGATGGGGCATTTCAAATGCCTATTGTCCTCTCTTTTCTAAACAAAAATACCCTGCCTCGGCTTATTTGTGGAAAGACAAGCTTTGGAGAGCCAAGCAGAATGCAGATGAATGCAGTGGGACCCAGGATGATGCAGGAGGTCCCCAAATGCAGAGCAGACCTTCCAGCCCTCTGGCTAACAAACCTGCTTGTTCCTCCTCCCAAAGGAAAGTCATGTAAGGCATAGGAAAAGGGGGGAATTCCTGGCAAGAGAGAAGTTTCTGGAAGAACAACTAGAGCCAGACGAATACAGGGAAATCTTCCCCATCCAGCCATTCTTCTTGACTTTGGCTGCACCAGAGGCATCCTCCCTGCTGAAAGCTCCAAGTAAGGGCCTGGGCTAGCTTAGTCACACACCTCTAGTGGAGAAAGAAGCCAAGGCATGGAGCATATCTTGGCTTAATTCCTCTAAAGCCATTTCGAAACTGTCTTATACATAGTCATGTCTGTCTGTGCACAGCTCAGACTCTGGCTCCTGCTTCTCAATAGGCTCCTTGGCTCAAGTCTGATCCTCTGCCCATTTTGAGCTCTCCAAGTCTAATTTTAACTACAGGTCTGTGATCTCTTTCATGTCAAAAAATCTATACCAGAAGCCAGAAGGGGCAGCTAGGGATCAGCCAACTGAATTGTTTCACGATTATTCATTCCCTACTTTGGCTGCCAAAGGGATGGTGGCACACAGGAATCGTATCCATGCACATGGATAAACACATACACAACATCACTATGCTGGCACAGAGTATGGCCTTGTTGCAGTGGCTTTGACTTTGTTAAGACACTCTACAGTGTACCTAGGGCACAGAGCGAGCCCACTTCACACACAGGGACACAAGTGCAGTCCTGTCAAGAGGCTGAAATGTGCTGTTTCTGCCTTGGCAAGAATTCACGCACTACAGCCATAGAGCTGAGCTACTGAACCCCACCTAGCACAGCAGGCAAAAGCAAAGGTGTGGGTGTGCCACAGGAACTGCAGATTGAAAAGGAGCACAGCAGTTCACTACATAGTTCTTAGGCTTCAGGAAGAAAGCTGTGATGGATTTAGCTATAACACACAAGAAAAGCTGCAGCTCTGAGTGCTGGACTAAGGGTACTGGTGCAAGATCTCATCTAATTCGATTCTGGTTATTTACAGCCCCCCTGTTGGGCTGACTGTACTTCCTTTAGGATATGAACTGGCTTTTAAGCTACCACTTAACTAGAACATCCCTTAGGGATATTTTAAAACATTCTAGAACAACCCTTAGAGTTCATAATGGTGGAAACAATTCAGCAGAGATTATTTTTTTCTTTTTTTTCCCTTCCTTAATGCATCTCTGACAGTGCTTTTTTGGGAATTACTTTAGGCTTTGAAAACAACCTGAGGAATAAGCAGCAGTGAGATGTCCCCAGTGTTAAGTCAGAACGGAAATTAAAATCTCTGTATTCAAGTAGTAACATTGATCAAGAACGCAAAATCCACAGGATGTCCATGGAACCAGTTGGATAAGCTTACTTATCCAGGTTTCAAAGAGCTGAACTATTGCACCTCAAGTTTCCATTTCAAAACATATATTCCGTGGAGCTACAGGAAAATATTTCAGACCTGACCTTACACAGCATGTCTGGGTCAGCCTTGCATTCTTTAATTGGGATTTGCAATATCTTATTGTCTGTAGTTTCAAAATCTTATAAGTACTCAGTATCTGGGTCAGAGCTTCCACTTAAAAGGCAGGCAGAGACAAAAATGCTGTCTTTTGAGCAGCCTTTCATCAGCTTGTGTCATCAGAGATGAATGCCTCCGAGTTTACAACAGAGTATTTGCACAAAGATGTTTTCAGAGAGAGAAAATGGTTGGGTTTCAGATCCCTTTAGCAAAAAGCTAAATCTGACTGGCATTTGTTACAATGAAAACTCCTTCTCCAAATTAACCTTCGAAAGCAGTAAGGGGAAAGTGGCAATTTTGGAAGGGGTTTTGCTTGCTTAACTTCACCTCTGAGAAATACAAGCAGAGAAAACAAGACGTTGTATGAGACACCGTGTGCTGCTAGTGCCCACATCTCCACCTAGAAGACGGAGATAAGCCTGGACACCCCCTGGCTGTGGACTTACCTTCACAGCATAGGTAGTAGAAGGGTCCTTGGAGCAAGTGGCACAGTAGTAAATCGCGTCCCCCGAGTCGCAGCAGGGCTTGTTGCACGTCAGCTTGAAGAGCGACCAGTTGTTCTCACTGAAGTGCAGCTCGTTCTTCTGCTCCCGCATGAAGCAGTCCTCGCACTTGGCGACCAGGCGGCGCAGGGACTCGGCGTACAGAGCCCCCAGCTTGCTGTACACCCCCTCCTTGCTGTCGATGTTGCTCAGGAGGTTGTGGAGACTGGAGGCCGAGGACACCTGGCTGGACACACTGAGCTGCGAGGAGGAGAGGGACTGGAGGTTTCTGCTGGGGCCGCAAGCCCCTGTGCTCTTACCAGTGCTCGAGCCCCAGTAGCTGCTTCCTTTGGAGCTTTTCTCCAGGGACTCAGAGGAGGAGAAGGCACCGGGGCGGCCCCCCAGGCTGGCTGGGTGGATGAAGGGATGCTCCTCTCGGAGGCACATATTGCTCTCAGAATGGCTGACATTCAGCCTGGGGCTGGCAGCACCAGCTGCTTTGCCCAAAGATGCCTGTCCCCCAAAAAAGCCATCTGGCGAAGACACAGTTCTGATCACAGTCTTCTTCTGGGGCAGAGGGGGCGGGCAGCTGGGGGCAGAGGAGGGACCATCCTCAGTGGAGACAGGAAGGAAAGGGACAGGGGGAAACACTTGGCTCTCAGTTGGAGGGGGCGAGTGGTTCGGCTCAGATGAGTGCCCTAGGAGATAGCAACACACAAGAAGATGCCATGAGTGGCCCTTGCAGGCTGAGAGCACAGGTCCTTCTCTATATCCCTGCCACCCCCAGGGCCCTGGCTGGGAAGAAAAGCAGCAAGCCGAGTTACATCTGAATCCAGTGCATAGTCTTCAGCTATTCACAACTGCAAAGCTTCACTGGAGGGGTTAGGGATTTAATCCAGTTTAATAGAGCAGTTTTGCAAAGCAGGCTGCAACTAGCCATTCAGAGAAATTCACTTCCCCACCCTTGAAACCACTCCCCTATGAACTGCATATACAGTAGTAAAAGGGTAGTAGAGGGTAAATATTTAAGCTGTGATGTCATCCACAGGGAGGTAAGAATGAAGCACTTGATACAAGGACAATATTTTAAACACAGCCTCTCTCACCTGGGAGCTGCCACCCAGTGCTTCAGCAGCAGGGCATGGTAAGGAGAGAGTGACTCATGGCACACAGCTCCAGCCCTCTGGCTGTACTGGAGCACTCCAAGTACATCGAACCTTTCTCTCTGCTTCACACTGGGGAAGGGTTGCTGAGCAAGCCTGGCATTTTGGCAATTTCCATTTTGCTGAAAAAAATTTGGCCTTCCCCCCACGGCCTGTTTTCTACCTTATTCTTTGCTCAGAGGGCAGGCTGGCCACACTACATACCACTAAACCCCAAGCAGCTCCACATGCCAACTGCACATGGATTGGGTTGGGATGGCTGGCTCATTTTGGGCAGCCATAGCAGCTGCTTTCCTACCCGAGCCAGAATGGAGATGGGTAATACATTTACATGCCATAAAAGAAGTGGGACATTAAAGAAAAGGACAAAAAGGTGATCTGACATTGAAATAAAGACCAATGATTTCAGGTCAGAGACAGAAGCAAGTGAGGAGAGGAGGGGAAATTAAAAGAAGAGATACAATAATTCAAGGGAATTTTTCTATGCCACTTGAATGACAAACAGGACTTTGCTAACAACTCGCATGCAAGTGTAAACCTTGAAAGGTGAAAGGTGGAGTTTTGCTCCAAGCAAATAGCAAGTAGTTCAGCAGATAGCAGGATCTATTGCTTTCTTTAAATCTATTTTCCAAAGCTGCAGAGTGGTAGCAAACGATCCTTCCTCCTCACAAACCTGCTGCTGAGGGTTCAGCTGCCAGCAGGCACTTCGACACAGCGGCTTTCTGCCTGCTCCAGAGGAAAGCCCTGGGGCAGTTTCCGTGTCAGCCCGCAGAAGGCACTTGTCTCCTCATAGCCCAAGTGACTCACCAGCAATCACCTACAACCTCCAAATGCAGGGGCTCAGGTCCCTGAGCTCCCAGCCTGTCCTGGCGTGTCACTTGCAGGTTTGCACCAGCTGTGCCAGAGCAGCAATCCCTGTTAGCTGCTCCACCACCTGAGACTACATGAGGTGAGGGCAGATCCCCTGGTTCTCAGCTACCACAGTGGATGCTGGCACCATCTTGCCCTATCCCTCCTCACCAGATTGTGGTAGCACTGGTCAATTTTCATTTGTTTCCTCCACTGACAAAGCTCTCTGTGTGCATCTCCTGTAATATATCCCATCACACCAACATCACCAAAAGATACCTCAGGAACGAGCAGCACTGATTTCGGCTTCTGCACTTCTGCTGGTTTGCCTGCCATACAAAGCTGTTTCAACAGCCCATTCCTGACAATATGCTCAGAAACAGCTCTGTAGGAAATGTGAATCAGCACATGTCTCTTTTGCCCCAGTGCTTGGGTGCCGAGCTATCTGACTCCTGTTGGACCCTTGCCCCAGGTGTGTGCCTGCATTGTACACCCAGTTGCCCAGCAAGTGACTGCTCTCCAGTTTCAGCTAAGAAATATCTGCCTTAACAATTGAGATTCATGCCCCAAGCTTTAGTGAAACCCCCACATCTGTATCATATTCTAATGGTTCCACAGGAAAGATTCTCTCCATTAAAACCCTGTCAAAAGCCACAGGCAGGGATCATTCAGTATGACACCTCTTGCCACTTCCATCCAGGGGGCTTTAACAGAGGATAGAGCCAAGAGAAATTCTTCAGTGTGCAGTCCATGAGTACCTCACCAGAGGCATCTCTGCCAGGACATGCAGCTGAATCCCTGTTTCAAGAGACAAGATTTACTTGAGAGAGTCTTAGGAAACAAACGTCAGCACTGGAATCTTTGGCAACCGGTCCACATGCCTAGCTCACAAATGCCAAACTGCTCTTAGGTTTTTTTTTTGTATGCTGCTGGGCTCTGCCCCAAGCAGAGGGTAATGAATCAACCTCTTTCACAACTCTCCTAACAGTGCTCTGCACCTTCAGCATGGAGTCCTTCTGCGTGTCAAGAGCTTAAAAGCTCCCCTCCACTCCCCTCCATATTTTAACATATGACAGCATAGCCAATTAATTTGAGCTTACCTCACTCAGTGACTGACTGCACAGCTTCTTGCTTGCATCACTAAGACAAACAGCATTTGAGTGTTCATTTAAAAACTCATCTTTCCCATGATGAGTTTAAACAGTTGCTTCTGTTAGTGAAGGCAGAGAAATCCTCTTGTCCCTATCATTTTTGACAGCAAATTGCTTCTGTGCCTAGCAAATAAAGATCCAACATATGTCAGTTTTTCTTACCCCTGTACAATTTCCTGGCAAGGTCTCAGTTTCAGACTCCAAGTTAGTGGTGGAAAAACAGAGTTTCCAGAGCTCTGGCTCTTAATTTTATTGCTGCACATTGTTGCTCTTGGAAAGACAGAACTTCCACTACATGAAGGTTGTTCTTGCTAAGGAAATACTTTCTGAACTGCTGAACACGTTAGTGCATGTCTAAGTTACGCACTGATGAAAAAAAGTGACTTCATGGTAAGTATTTTTTAATCGCAGTTAAACGAGTGCAGGCAGATTTTTTCCCCTTAAGAAATAACTGGAAATACAATGAGAGGGAGAGATCGTGCCTAGTACGAAACTCCTTCTGGTACTCCTCAAATCTATGTAGGAATTTCTATAGCAGGGCTTCTTGTGACACTGTGAAATGTATGAAGCACAAGCAGAATTGTTTTTATATGGAGATATTATCTAGACCAGTGGAGATCTACAGGGTGAATGGTATTGGCATGTGCTGAATGAAAGAGGAAAAAGTCTGTGATGTTGGCCTGACTCTGCCACATTCATCTGAAGTGCATCAAGAGGCAGAAGGCTAGGAGAAGTGGAAAGATGAAGGGTCACTGGGGGAGCTGGAGACTGGACTCTCTTGACCCCTGCTCTGAGGATGCTGTCCCAGCAGTGGGCCTCAGGTACTATGCTACCTCTCCCACATGTGGTGGTCACTTACTGCCATCGCTGCCGGTCTGTGTGTCCGAGTCGAGGCTGTCACTGGAGCCCGCCGTGAAGCTGATGTGGGCACTCCTGAAGGGTGGGCTGAGGCTCTCTGCAGAGCTGTTGCTGACTCTCTCCAACTCAGTGTTACTTGGGTTCATTTTCAGAGCGTGCCTAGAGAGAGTGAAAGAGAAGTCAGGAGACAGATGGCAAAAGGATACCCTGCATGCACTTTTGAATGGAGACTCAAGCTGAGAGCAGCCTTAGTTTGGTCTCTGCCTATCCATACACTGCACAGTCTCTTATCACACCAAACTACTTTATTCCTGTGCACTCTTCTTCTTTCTCCAGTACCTGGGAAATTGCATCCCACAGACTCTGTGCAGGTTATAGGCTTGCAGTCCCCAAGCCAAACTAGCTGTGCTTGAGCAGAGGGAAAGCCGGTGAGCCAAGAGCACTTAGCCCCACGCATTTCCTTTGCCTAGAATATGTGAGGTCCTGGACCACATCCCATTTTGGCCACTGCCACTCAGCAGTAGGGACCCACAAGTGTTTGCCTTCAACAAAGTTCTGAAGAGAAGGAAGTAGCATCACTCCTCCCATTTTACAGAAGGCAGGTTGAGGCTGGGTGCGTGAACCCCATTCCTGCATGACAGAGGCATAGGTAGCAGAAGAGTCCATCGCCAACTATGCATCACAGTAACAACCAACACCTTACAAAAGAAGCAGCATCTCTGCAGAAAACATGAGTCTGCCAAACTCAGAACCTACCACACAGTTTTTAATGTAAGACCTGCAGTTTCCAATGCAGCTTCCACCTAAAAAAATAAATAAACCAGCCATAAACTGGGCTTATAACCTGCTGGGTCACGGTTTAAGTGACCAGTTTAGGCAAGCAGGATTTTTTGCTAAGATAAACAATTTCCTCTGCATTTTCTTCATGTCTGTGCCTTGGAAAACAACAGAAACTGTTAAAATCAGGCAGCACAGAAGTGCATAAACACTCTTAGCATTGGTACAGTTCCCACTCTATCAGTCAGAACACAAAGGTTATCAGTCCACATTTTTTAAGTAAAACTGCCAATCTGCTGATAAAATTCAACACATTAAGAATGTAAAAAGTGGCAGACTTGTACAGAAGTAAAAGGACTTCCACTAGCTATCTTGCTGGAAGGTATCCGGTGTTTCCTAATCAGACGGCTGAATGGCTGCTGAGAAAGACAAACAAAAGACATGCACGACCGTTTTCTTGTGGCGCCCTGGTCACATGCATGGGACCCCTCCTCATCCAAAACTCCCAAGCACAGCAGACACAGATCTTTATTTGAAGATTGAGAAATGTTTCATTCCCAATCCAGACAAAGCACTTACTCTTGTGTCCACACCACCACATGGAGAGCAGAGTGTATGAGAAGCCCGGAAGAAACTTCTGCCAGACTTCCTCATTTGCCTGAGCAGCCTTGGTCTAAAAATACTCAAGGGCTGATGAAAATAAGGCTCTAAAAACCAGTTCAGGTATACTTCAGCAGAGACATTGGTGTTCCACCAGTGATGAATTTATCACAGCAAGCCTCTTGGGGACGATTTATAAAACTTCAAGATGCACCACACAAGTCACAGTTTAAAAAATGAGAGAGGGAGAAAGAGAGAGAGAGAGACAGAGAGTTTGACGGGTTTAGGTCTGTTATGACTAATGCTGTTGAAAGCAACCAACTGCAGTTATTTTTTTTTTTCATTATAAAGATACAACTTTATCCTATAACTTTCTCAGATGTTTAGCATTTAGTAATTTGGGTGAAAAAAACGCAAGGGTGCACACCCATGCCAGTACACTGTCTGACCCAGCAAGAATCAAAGAAGCATTTGAGTCCATCAGAAAAGAAGATTTAGCAAGATATCCAGTCTTGATTCACACAGATGAGATGTTTTCTAACACATTCCTTCCCCCAGCCCCCCCGCAAAAAACTTGGTGCATTTCTGTTTCTTTCCCATCACTAAACACAAACTCACAGAGCCGCCTTACCATTCCCGCACTCAGAGAGAGATGAGACTTTGCTCGGCGCGGTCCAAGGTCCGGCGTGCGCAGCCACACCTATTCCTCCGAGCAACCTGGGCGCAGCGCGGCGCCGGCCAGAGCCGTGCTGGCTGCTGCCCTTGCTGTGCTCAGCGTTGGTGAAGTCAGATGCAGAGAGAGCCCCGTTTCCTCCCCACACTGCTGAGACTGATGTAAAGCGCAGTTCCTGAACAGGCGCACCGAAATAGAAATTGTTTGCCGCTTAAACGACATCCTGCTCTTGTTTCAGATGTTACAACCGGGCCAGCTAATACCTCCTGGAAATACCTCTGCCTCACATCTCCTTCTTTTCCTATGAGCTGCTTGAAAGCCCAGGGTGCAGCCCGCACAGATCAAAATACCGCTCACTCTACTGAAGAATTACTACTGAAAACTTGCTAGGGTCAAACTCTCCCATTTCAGTAAAATTCCACCCCAAGAGCTGAACAGCTCATTGCTGCAACAGCCTGTGGGACCCTGATTTACAGCTAATCCAAACATCCCCTGCTTTGCTAGTATTCCTTCCACCTCACCTGAGTGCAAGGGCACAGGTGGCTATTTTCTGTCTTGCCTTTTTCACCAAAGGATATTGGAAATCACCAAAGGGTGTTGGAAATGAAGTGCACAACTCATCTTAAACCCAAAGAAAACACTGGGTTTGTGCCCTGCACCACTGACTTGTAAACATCTGTGGGCTACACTCCTCTTCAGAAAAATATAACAGTAGTTAATTTACATCAATTTAAAAATGCCAGCTCAGCACCTAAAACATAACCAGTAAATTCAAGAGCAGCACCAGAGCAGTCATCGTGTGCCTGTGCATAAAGAACAGGTCACCAGAGTCAGCTCTCCCAATCTAATAACCTACACCCATGGGATTTCACAGATTTTCAGCTCTCCAACTATTCTGGTAGCTTTAAATACACTTCAATTACTCAACATCCTGCATGCAACAGCCTGGCATATTCAGGCAGCCCTTCCAGTTCCCTATTTCCAAGCTTTCCCATCAAAAACAATTTCATCCAGCTGACTTTCCACATGATTCTCAGAGTCCTGCCTAAAACAAGTAAAGACTGAAAAGAATGGTCTTGTAAAAAGGCATAGCAAAACAAAACAACCCCCCCCAACCCCACAGTTTGGGGTTCTCTTAACACTGAAAAGGGACCTGGCTCATTTCCCTTGTCTCAGGTTGCACCTCTAGCCAGGGCCTGCTTCATCTTTCCTGTAGCCATGTGTATAATTTCACATTTCTTCACAGATCAAGGTCCCACCTAATGCTGCTGTGGGACTCCAGCATCACCAACTGCATGCTTTGCACTTCTCAGAGAGACAGTGAAGATGGGCCCCAAAGCTTGGCTCCCCTAACTGCAGAAGACACACATGCCTTGAGATATTGCCCTAGGAATCCCTGGTCTTTGGACATACCTTCGGCTTGAATTTCCTGCCTGAGATTTGACATGGAGATCTGGTTACTTTCCGCAAGTGCAACGGGCAGGTTTTGAGAGCAGGAGGCCCCTCAGACCAAAAAGCTGCCAGGCTCCTGCTCGCTCCTTTCCTGCAGCCATCCCACGGGCAGCCTGTTGGCAGCACTGGAGGGTGTGCAAGGCACCTCTGCCCTGCACAGAGCCCTGGTCACTCTCAGTGCCATCACCGGGGTCTCCCAGCCTTGCTGTGCCAGCAGGAGGAGGACACTCCTGCTCAGCACAGACAGGACTGAACAGATAACAGAGATTCTGAGCTTTAGAAATCATGCGACAGAGGAACAAGAAGAGGAGAACAGAGAACACACACAGATCACCACACAGCAAACTGCACCCCAGGAGGTGTTTGGTGATAATGTCAACAAGACACCCCCTCCCAGTATAAAATAATGGAACTAATGCACAGAAGAAAGAAAAGCCAGACTGCATTACAGCATCAAACATAACATATGGCTAGGCATAATTATTACACAAGAGGAAGCACCATTGTACCATATGCTTGTCTATCATGAAACATGAATAATTATATCTTCCTCCTCTTGCCACTTGCTGTTTCTTCTAGCATCTTCCCCTGGTCGCAGAGGGAAATTAAAACCCAGCACACAGGAGCTTTACAACCTTTGAAGTTTAGATTTGTACTTATCCTTCTGCTATCAGCTGGCAAATGTGGAGAAATCAAAACTGAGGCAAGGGAAAAAAAGGATTTTGAAGAACTCCTACCTTTGTTCAGAGGGATACACCGCTCCTCCCTGTACTAGAGGGGTTTTATGTAGCATGGGTTAAGTTGAAACACGGGTTTGGAGTCTGGAGATGCACAGGAAAATTCAGATACAGTACAGAATTAAGATGGTAGGTGGGTCAAAAATTAAATCACTGCATACTCTAATGTGATGAAGAAGGTAAAGAATCTCAGTTCAATTTCCAACTCTGTTTTTTTAACACACAGAAGAATGAATGACTCTAATTTTAAAAGAAACAAACTCTCCTGAAAGATAAGCTGATAGATCACTACCTTTTAAATCAGTGTGCTTTGTCACTGGGGTACACCCTGACACTGGGCTCCAAGGAGAAACGGGTGCCTCAGGAATGGTAAGAAAAGAGGAATATTCTGCCTCAGATACAGCTGCTGCTCTGTCACAGACTGATTCCTGGCAAGAACACATAGCACAGCCCCACCAGCCAGCACCACCTCCCCAGAGAGGAACAAACCTGGCTCTTTTCCTGGCAATCCAGTTCCCAACACCTGGCTCTTCTCCTGGTGATCCAACTCCCAGCATTGCAGTTTTTCTGTAACACTCCTGTGCTCTGTTCCCTCCGGCAGCAAGCGGTGGCAGCAGCACCGGAACAGGGAATCTTGGCACTCCTCAGGCTCCTTCTCCCTGGCTGCGCTCAGCAATGACAGGTGTGGGGAAGTGCTGTGCTGCACCTTTGCTACCCCACGCCAGCACACTCAGCAAATTTCAGAAGCTTTTTTCTCCACTGCCTTTTGAAGGTGGCACTAATTGTGACAAGAACAGCTCAAGATGCAAAACAGCATCACTGTTTTCTTCCTTTAAGAGACACACGAAATAAATTAGCCATCAAGGTTTTAGAGGCTAGAAGAAACCACGAGGATCATTCAAGCCTGATCCTCTGCATAAGAGAGACATAAATTTCAGCAAAGATTCATTCCTCGTGCCAAGAAACTGAAGGCCATACTAGAGCATTTTACACCAAAGAGCCTTTAAATCATCATTGCACGTACATGTCCTGGGGATCCTAGTGTCCCTGGTGAGCTCCTTCTCTAGCCAATACCTTCCCAGATGCTGGAAGAAGACCAGCCACCACCTTCCCTTTCCAGCCTTTTCCCCCTTGTAATTATACTTATTTGTCATTCTGTTTCAGACCAAGCAGACATCAAATATCTATTATGTTTCAAACAAGCAGAAAAAGAGGATTGTATGAAGAAACAATTGCAAGAGATCCAGAGTAGCTTTATATAGGATCAAAACCAGTCACATATTCATTGTTTTTCTTTTTTTGTGACAACTTTTAAACTCCTGAAATCGCTCCTTCTGCCATCCTAAGAGACAGCTTACTTCCAAACTAGAGTTTCCTCACACTCTGGAAGGAATTTACCCTGTAAAATTTTTTTTTTCCCTTTTAATTATTAAAGCCAAGATGAACCAAACAAAATCTACAGACTCACTTTTTCTTTTTCTGCTTTATAACTATCCAAACACACATGGAAATTTTCCTTAAAATAAGCAATTAAATTTCATTAGGAAAGTTAAACAAGCAAACTTAATTTTCCAGCATGAAATCAAATGCCTTGCTGCAGCTTGGGATCTAGAAGGAAAAAGGACAGCTGCAACTGAGATGAACCCTGATCTGCTAAGCCCCCAGCCCCAAGCCTGTGCCACAACTAGGTCTACACTGGCTTCACCTCCATCTGCCAAAGGAGCTTTTGGAGCTGAGCCACCAGGGAATGTCCTGGCCTGAGGCGCTCTCTCTGTGTGGGGAGTAGGCAAGCCTAACAGAAGGATCAGTGGTTCTTCCATCAGGGACAAGCACATGTTCACAGGCTGCCTGGCACTAGGAGAGTATGGATGTGCCTCAGGGTCATCTTTGTGATTCTGCTTCTTCAGGTATTTGGCTGCAGCCCAGGACGAACAGAGGAGATGTTCCTCCAGCACCAGGCCATGGCCCGAAGCTGCAACAACTGCCCAGGGTGACACAATGCCACTATGGTGATTTTACCAGCTGGCATGCAGCTATCCCTCCCACCATCCTGGTTCCTGCATTGACACGCTCCGAGCAGCCACAGTTTTGCTTGAGACAAAAACAAAGCACCCTCAAAGCAAAGAAACAAAGCAGGGCTTGCAGAACCTGAGTCCCCCAGGATCACTCCTTACCGCTCCTCAGCCGGCTGGGCTGGAGTAAGGTGCCCTAGGGCTCAGCTACAGGCATCAAGGCCTTTGGGAGACAAATACCTGTGGCACAACCTGCCCTGCAGCCACAGGGGGTAACCAACACTTACCTCAATCACCTGGCATCTGACGGGGATCCCAGACATGGATGCCACGTGTTCCCTCACCTCAGTTTCCCTGCCTGCTTTCACATAGGCTTTCTAGCACACAGATGCTTTCATCAGGATGACTCAAAAGCAACTGTTAGAACTGGCACAGCCCAATCGCACCAGGAGCATGAAATAGCCCCTCAAATGGGCAGAAAATGCTCCTCGCTCCTCTGGTGTCATAACACCACACACAGGACAACAGCAAATACATCTGTGCGCTCATTTGCTTGTGGACCTTTTGTTTCCTCTGACTCCAGCAGGCATGTGGCATACAGCAGGAAGTCCAGCATTAAGGAGAACTAAAGCCACTTGTTCATCTCTTCCCTTCCCTTGAGAAAACTCATTTTATTCACCTCTTGGCCAATTTAAAACACTAGTTCCCTGGGTTAGCCAATCTTGAAACACACTGAAAATTCACAGTCTCAACCTGGAGGTCAGTGATGCCTACACGTAAGCTTGACCATGGACCCCAAGGACAAGTTCTCCTCCAAACACCCATCCTTCTTCTCTTGACTTTCAAATCAAGGAGCTGGAGTCAAATCTGTTGCGCACAGTTTCAGGTAGCAAAACTGCCACACACAATAAAGCAAATATGGGACACCAGCAAAAGGCGAAAGTATCCTTCCCCAGTATGTTCAGGCAACATAATTAATGGAGAGAAAAACAAATTTTCTTCCCCCATTTGACCTCTATTTCTTTTCTCCCTTTTTTTCTCCTTTTTTTTTTTTTTTTTGTTTGGTGATGCACACAGCTGCAGATACTAAATGCACACAAAGTATTGTAAGCCCGAGGGGTTTTTTTTAATTGCTTAGCAGGGCTATTTCCTTCCCAGATGGACAGCTCTCCCGCCCTCACTTTTGTTTTCTAGGGCCTGCAGTTGCCCTGCCTGCAAACCTGACTTGCAGGAAAGCAGAGAGCAGAAGGTTGCCTGAAGCCAGGTGGCTCCCACACATAACAAGCCCACATCAGGCAAGCTCCAATTACCTGCTTGCAGGCAAGGAGCCTTCCCTGGGAAATTGCAGCTTTGAGAGTTCACCTTGAAAGCAAAAAGTCATTAGAGCCAAACTGAAAATGTTGATTTTGGATGTCCTTGTTATTAGCATCAAGAAAAGTTGCCCAGTCCCACCTACAAGAGAAGACTTCAACCAGGTTTTCCATGCTATTCAACATCAAGGAACTGCCAAGACAGAATGAAGCTGACCTGGGAAACATCAGCCATCCGGAGCATGGACCTTTTTCTCACTTTAATATTGTGACTTAAGGCCATATCTTGCAGCCCTGAAGGGCTTTTACAAGTGCACATAACATTCAAACCAAGACTTGCAAAGATCAGACAGCTTTTCAGAGTAAAAAGACAAATAGCTTTTCAGCTGTGCACTCACCCCCCATGCTCCTGAACGCCCACCTTTGGACAGAAAAGGAGGAAAAAAGAATGGGAATCACCTCCTAGTCAATGAACTCCTGCAGCAACCATCCCAACTGCAAAGGGTAATAGACTACCATGCACACAATCACGGGGCTATACCTGGACTGCTTTTTCGGCGGTGGCGGCGGCGGCGGTGCAAACTCCACACCATTGCTCTTGTCTTTAGGGAAATCAAAGGAGAAAGAAGAAGATTTGGTCATTCCAGTCTGGCTCTCCAGTCTCGGGCTATCAGCCACAAAATCAGCATCAGCTCTTCCACTCTCAGCTCCTACTGTCCATGAGTGGTTTAAGACCTCCTGCTCCTCCTCTTGCTCCTCCTCCTCCTCTATTCGGCACTGCTTGGTCCACGTTGGGTTATAGTATTTCTGCCTCCTGTCATAGGATGCCAGGCCTCTACTGGACTCCTCCACAGACACCCCATTCACATGAGTGCAGGGAGAAGGGGTCACCCCAAAGGCACCTGTATCAGTACAGCTCCTCAGCAGCAGCTGAGCACCAGCTCCATCATGGCTGTTGGCATCACCAAACCTTCCCACGTGGGAGCTGACTGGGGGCACACGGCTCCCCTCGCTGCCTGGCTGGCTGTTTTTGGACATCTTTGGGGGGATGGCTGGACTCTCAGTAAGTGAGGTCTTGACAGGAGCTGCCAGATGAAATCTTGTGCTGTTTTCACATCCAGATGCTTGAAAAATCTGTCCAGACTCAATAGCAGGTGATGAAGTCCCAAAATCAGGGTGAGAAGTGGGGCTGATACATGGCCACTGAACTCCTACCGCTGAGTCAGGGCTGCTGAGGAATATTGTCTTGTGATCATCTTCAGTGTGTGCTGTCATGATAGTTATCTTTGCTGCCACCTGGCCAGTGGAGTCCTGGTGTTCCTTCTCACCTCCCAAAGCCCAGCCACCATCCCGCCACAACCCATCAGCTTTCTCCTTGGCAGTGCCGTGGGCCAGCTTCTCAGCTTTTGCCTGGCTGCCAACAGCCTTCAGCTGTGCTTTCCTCCTCTTGGTGCTCTCAGCATAGATGGGATCACTGTGGGCTGGCTCGGTGAGGCGAGGGCGCTGCGGCTCCACCAGAGCCTGCTGAGGGCTGCTTGAACCCTCAGTAAGGGGGGCTCCAGTGACAGAGGGCTCCCCAGGGAGAGGTAAGTCCTCATCCTCCTGGGACAAAGCAAGGGCAGCCGCCTTGCAGCTCCCTGTGGTCTCAGGGAGGGTGGCAGGCTCAGTGTGGAGAGCCAGGTTTTTCCTGTCTGAACACAGGGCATAGGGAAGAGGATCACTCTGGTCCTTCGTGATGCAGAAGGCCACGTTCACAGCTCTGCGCTCCTCTTCGCTGAACTTGACTGCCCGACCACTTGGCCTTGGAATCTCGGGAGCATCCCGCTGCCTCCATCTGCTGGGCGTGTGACTCTCCTGCTCACACTGTGCAGCCTTTTCCTCTGTGCAACACGGCTCCCAGGGGACAGGGTGCTCTTTGTGGCAGTTCGTGATTGAACAGTACTCGCCCCCTTCGCTCTCCAAGATGGAGGAGATGTGACCACAGTCACGCCCCAAAGGGAGTGCTGCTCCTTCTCTGGCTTGGGAAGAAGTGTTTCTGCTGGAGTTAGTGGTGCTTCTGTCCCCCAAGGCAGATGGATTAGGGGAGGGGACCTGATGAGGCAGGGCAAACTTGTCTTTAACTCTGTCCTCCTGCTTGCCCACCTCACCCACAAGTACCAGGCTGTGGATGGAGACGTTTCTCTCCACTCGACTCTCCAGGCCACGCAGACCCACCATGGAGTAGCTGGGAGGACAGCAAGATAAGCAGTCGCTGGGCTGGTTGTGAAGGAAAGGCTTTCTCACACCACCATTGCCAAAATTGTCAAGGCAGATGCGCTGTGCATCTCCTGATTTCAGGAGGAGTTGCTTGCCAGAAATCACACCCCAACTGACCTGCATGGGTCAAAGAGACAAATTCCTTGTCAGAACATGCATATGCAAAACGAAAGACACATAAAATTTAAGCAAATCCACAAGAGGCAAAAACAAAAGCCCAGCTCTGCAGAAGAGTACTCTGGGATTCACCATCTACTTTGCTGTGCTCGCCCCACCACTAATTTCTACAAACTTTTCCAGGTAAAACTACACTTGTCATATTTCCTGGACCATTTGTAATCCTTGCATTACCAATAATGGCAATGCACTGGAATAAGACATTCTTCTTTCTCTTCCTATGGGTCTGCTGCCAAAAACATGTCCAGCCCATCATCCTGTCTGTGAATCACTGTGCAATTAAAGATTCAGAGAGCAAAGGAATATTTGCACCTCTCTCTGCTTACTTTCATTTCACACTGCTCCACAGTGTGTGACTCCATAACACAGACACAAACTATCACGGGTTATCCTGGGATAGCAGCTTGGCCATGCTCAGAAGTAGCGACTGGGGAGCAGGCATGCCAAATCTGCCCGCACAGAACAAACACCGCCAACAATGGCAGCTTGCACTCGTGTGCCCTTCCCCCGTTAGAATAAAAGAAAGGGACAGCAGTGGGAGGCTGAGAGCTGGTGAGCCCTGACTCTCCTCCGGGGCATGGGGAAATAGGAGCACACCTATGCCACAGGCAGTGGAGCAGCAGCCTTTTCCTCACTCTGCTGAGGCACTGCTGGTATCAATTGCCCAGGGCAAGGAGCTACACCCACAGGGCATTACTGCTCTTGCAAAGATTGGTAGGAGGGAGTAGGAAGGCAGGACACTTTCTTCCTCGCCCACAAAGACCACAGATCCAGTCAGCACTGATTGCAACCAGACAAGACATCTTTTCAGTAAAACTTCCCAGGAAAATAACCCGCATCCTCATTTTAAAACTGGAAATTCCTAAACAATGGAGTTTTAAGCTCCTCTGCACATGGCTTGTGAGCAACAGCTCAGGCAGCTTCACCCAAAGATACACTGAGAAACCAATATATGGCTTAAAAACCTGAGTCAAGACCAGAAGGAAAAACAAAGGGAAGGAAGCGTTTGTAACAGATATTCCTAGCACTCCAAGCATAGGTAAGTAACGGGAAGTCATGCTTTGACTGGATTAATCATTACCTGTGACAGATCTGCATTCATATTCACATCCGCCCACGCGTCAGAAACATCTGAGTTTATCATTGTTGGCTTCACAGCAATTGTTGGCTTTGAGAAGGGGGAAGTATTTACACCTTCGTCTTCCAACACGAGGCTCTCGGGCTTGGTCCTAGCTCCATCCGGGAGCACGCCACAAGCTCCCACGTCTGGGGGTGTCTGCAGCCGATGGGAACTCTTTGGGTTGAAGCAGTTTTTGCAGGAGCCGGGCTTCCAAACGTGTTCCACAAAGTCACTGCACGCAGACATCTTCAAATCCTCGTGGGTCAGACTGAGAGCCCACTGCGTCTTCTGCACTGCCCTCCACTGCTCATTTTGCATTTGCTTCGGAGCCACTCGAAAGGATCACCTAGTCATCTGGAAAAGCACAACACTGTCTGATTAGCTTGATTATGCCCCCAAATGGGAAGATTTTTAATAGGACAGGTGATAATTATGTTACTTTGCCTTCATCACAAAGGCATATTGTTTACAAGGCTTTTTTTTCACAGCTTAGCTAAAGCCCACACAATTACTTGAAAAGTCTCAACTTCTAAGCATAGCTCTGTAATAGAGAAGACATCAAGCAAGCAGCATTCCTATGTGATTTAATTCCCTGCTTAATCAGCATGTATAACCAGCCTCATGCAAGGTTTAGATCAAGGGTAAAGAAAAGGGGTCTTGGAAATTGCTGTTCATAGCCCCACAAGCAGAGCCAGGCAGAAAAAAATTTCTTCTCCAAAGTGGCATCCTCTCTCTGAAAATAAAAAGGCCTGGGGACACAAGGACCAGAATCAGAGACTGTGTAACCAAGGGGACCAGCAACAACCTTCCTTCACCCAGACGCACCACTGTGATTACTGCCGTGGTACACAAAGGCTTCTCTCCCACCCAGTGAAAGGCAATCAGCAAAGGCTGGGGCTGGCACTGATTTGAGCAAGTGTCTGGCAGAATGCTCTTATCTCGTTTGCCAAGAGCCACAAATAACAGTGTCAGCTCGCTGAAACGATTCATTGTCTGCAAGGGGAGAAACGTTTTCCTCTTGGATTACTTACAGACAAGGATTCCTTCCCATCTTCCTTCCCCATGAGGGAAATACCCCAGGAACAAGACATTCCTGCTGCATTCCTGTGTCCCCGTCCCCACCAGCCCCCTCCTGGCCAGGTCTGGTTGCACTCTAGCCAGTAGCTAGATACCTGGAACTAAGAACTTTGGAGCTACTTCTGAGGAGGACTCCCACAAAGCCGAGAGGATTAGGAAAGAAGATCAGACAGAGAATGCAGCCGGCTGCTATGAGTGTCAGGACGTACAATTTCCCCACATGGCTCCATAGAGCCCTTCCTCAACTAACCAAGTTTAGGTCATCATCCCCTGGCCAGCTGATCTCCAGGCAAACGGAGGCCCCTTTCCTGAGGGTCTCCAAGTGAACAGGCACTTTTTCACTCCAATCCTGGAGGCACATGAGCAAAATTTAGCATCCTGATCCTTAAGCACTTCCTCCACGCAGGCATACTGAAACACCACCAGAGCTATGGACACTTTTGCAATTGCATGCACCCCTAAACCAGCTTGCACTGCAGTAAAGATTCTTGCCTCTGGGCTCAGAGATGCCCTGGCCAGCCTCTCTTACAGCCACTCACACTGCATGGCATAAAGAAAGACAACTAATAAGAGCCTGGGTGGGACAAAGTGAAGGGGAAGAGAGGCACTGACCCACAAACATCACCGAATTCAAGTGCCACCTATGGGAAGGGTGTCTTTGATCGGCTAAATCATTAGCACCTGCAATCTCCTTCTGTCTGGCAGGCTAACAAATTAGGACCTGTTTCTTGAAAAAGCAGGGGAAAACGGGAACATCGGTGGGATTCACCAATCAGATTGCCGTTTGTCTCTTTTTGGGAAAGACACTGTTTTAGACAGGCTTTTTCATGGACTTAATAGAGTCTGAATTAACCAAAGAGCAGCAAATCACTCTCAGGCATATTCCAACACCTTCAATGAGGTTAATGGTATTTGCAAGGAAAACAGCTTTAAAAATATTTTATCTTTTGTTGTTTTTTAGATCTGGCACACAGTGTCCAGCATCACCCAAAGTTGAACAAGTGTCCTGATGAGAGTCGGCAAATTAAAAAGAAAAATCAAAGGGAGGGAAGCAGGCACCGAAGCCAGAAAAAACTCTTCACTTCTGGTTTAATATTCGGCGCTGCCAAATGCCTGTTAAAGACTAAGGCTTCCCTATCTCCAGCCATCATTTCTCGCCGCCCAGATCCTGGGGCGGGCCCGTGTCTACACGCCGGCCGGGCATCGGGGACCCACCCGCACCAACCCACGCGGCGCCGCGCAGGGAAACAGGCCGGGATCGGCGGGAGATAAGGGACCGAAAGCCAGGACCTAGGTCCGTCCCCGGGCGAGCCGAAAGCCAGGACCTGGGTCTGAGGCATCCTCGAAGCCCCCGCGCGTCCCGGGGCACCGGCGAGGACCCGATGTAACGGCTACCTGTTCCCTAGGACAGCGATTCCAGGCTGCGGCGCAAGGATGCTCCGGCGCAAAGCAGAGCCCCAAACCCCCAGCCCAAGTAGCTCTGGCTGCCAGACGGACCCTCTGGGGCGCCGGGCGCCCACCAGGACCGGGAGAAGTTTACCGGGCAGTGCCCGCCGGGGCTCCCGGGGCGGGCGGCGAAGCCGGTCGGGACCGGAGCGCGCCCCGAGCCGGCTACAGACCCCCGCCCCGGCCCTCTGCCCGCATGCTCGGTGGGCAGCGGCACAGCC
>VWZV01000935.1:19899-51337 GCA_013397155.1 Irena cyanogastra | reverse complement strand
CCCCCGCGCGCGCCGCCGCCGCGTCACGTGGCGCCCCAGGAGCCAATGGGAAGGGAATAGACAGTAGTGGAGGGGGCGTGGTCCAGTGTGGAGATGGGCGGGACTGGAGAAGGGGCGTGGCTTGTGTGAGTGGGCGTGGTCAAGGGAGTGAGGGGAGCGTGAGGGGAAGGGGGAGAAGGGGAAAGAGAAAGAAATGGAAGAAGAGGCGCTGGAGCACCTCTGCTGTGGAAACAGGCTGCGAGAGCCGGGGCTGTTCAGCCTGGAGAAGAGAAGGCTCCAGAGAGAACTTAGAGCCCCTTATGATGTCTAAAATGTCTTCAAGAGAGCTGGAGAGGGACTTTGGACAAAGGGCTGGAGTGACAGGAGAAGCAAGAATTGCTTTAAATTGCAGAGGGTAGGTTTAGATGGGATATTAGGAAAAAACTCTTTCCTGTGAGAGTGGTGAGGCACTAGCATAGGTTGCCCAAAGAAGCCGTGGATGCCTAATCCCTGGAGGTGTTCAAGGCTGGGCTGGATGGGGCTTGGAGCAATTTGGGATGATGGAAGCTGTCCCTCCCCATGGCAGGGGGTTGGAACTGGGTGGCCTTTGAGGCCGCTTCCAACCCAAAATATCCTGTGATTCTAAGAAGAAGAAAATGAAGATGATGAGGAGGAAGAAGAGGAAGGAGAAAGAAAATGATGATGACAAGGAGGAAGAGGAGAAGGAAAACAAGAAATAAGAAGGAAGAGGAGGAAGGAGAGGAAGGGGAAGAAAGAAGATAAATATGAAAAAAAGTGATGAGGAAGAGGAGAAAGACTGAGAGGAGAAGGAAGAGGGAGAAGAAAGAGGAAGGAGAAGAAGAATTAGAAAACAAAGATGACAAAGAGGAAGCTGAGGAAGACAAAGAAGAGCCTGGGGGCAGAATCAAGGGGCAACAGCACAGGGCTGGGCTCAGTGCAGCAGTGTCCCCTGTCTTCTGGGGTGAGATGCCCTTGTCCCCTGACCGATGAAGGGCGGAGGCTGCCCATTCTTGAGGCTATACAGGATATATTTAACATCTCCCATTAGTGGTTCTGAGTACGTGTGAGGCACACGGGTCACCCAGCATGTCACAGACTCAAGCTGCCACAATTTGGGAGCTGCTGTCACTTTACAGCCAAGGCCCTCACCTCAGGTTGTCAACCTTTGTGTCTACAGACCATCTCTACATCTGTGGTGTAAAAAACCACCATAAATTCAAAGGAACGGGAGCAGAGCACCTGACACCATCGCAAGTTTTCATTTATTTCTGACTTGTTGAGGACTCTCTTAGCAAAAGTCACTGCAGAGGCAGCCAAGGGCTTCAAAAAATGGAAATAATAATAGGGAGCTTGGGGTCACAGGCACAGAGGGATGAGCTGATTCTTCAGGAGACACAAACACATAGAGATTAGTATCAGGAGATCCTCAGATGTTATTGCATTTTAAGGATATTTTTACCTTCTTCCCTGAAAGGCACTAAACTGGTGTCCTCTAAACCAGAATGGTCTGAGAGTGCTTTATGTTTCTGAGAACATTGTTCAAAGTATGCAGTCCTCCTCTCTGGTTAAGGAGTGACCTGGAAGCATAGATCATAGAATATCCTCAGTTGGAAGTGACCTGCAAGGATCATCGAGTTCAGCTCCTGGCCCTGCAGAGGACAACCCCAAAAATCACACCTGAGAGTGTTGTGCAAAAGCTTCTTGAACTGTCAGGCTTGGTGCTGTGACCACTTCCCTGGGGATCCCATTCCAGTGCTCAGCCACCCTCTGGGTGAAGAACTTTTCCCTAATATCCAACCTAAACCTGCCCTGACACAGCTTCAGGCTGTTAAACAACACAGCCTTGACATCCCAACCTGTTAGGACCCTACAGCAAGTCCTCCAGCAGGACTTGAGAAGGGCTGATTTGGCATGTGACTGCTTCAAAAGAATAAAGGAAATAAGTGAAATTTATCAAAATTTCCTAACACTTATGAATCTTATGCAACTACAGTGTTATATGCGTAAATGTGTAAAACGGATCCTTGGATAAACACTTCGGAATCTGTTGATTGATTTCAAGGGATATTCAAGACCTTTGGTGTCTGCAAGTTTGAAATGCACTGCTGGATGAAAGGGATTTTCATTCTCTCCTTTCCCTTCCCCTCTCAACGCAGAGCATAAGTTTAACCTTGGTTAGGCTTCAGCAAATTCACACCTTGCGAAGAAGTCTGCTGAGAACAGAAAAAAACCTGTGACTTCCCTTGCTATTGACATTTAGGTTCTGCTGTCTGACTCCCTGCTACTTTTTTGAAGTGAGAAAATTATCTGATTTTCACATCAACGTTTTTTTAATGAAAACTCAGAGCACGACTTTTGGTGGTGCTAAAATCAGTCTGGCAAAGCCCAGGGAAAGCTCTGCAAGGCAGAGGTACCCCTGCTAACACTGGTGATGGTGGGACCCACAGAGAAATATGCCTATGACTGCTATCTTTAAAACCGAAAAAACTCTGAGAACTGAAACAAACAAACAAAAAAATACAAAGAAAAATGTTGCATTTGCTGCATTTGGTTGGGTATTTTTGGTCAAAACTTTTCTTATTAGAACAGCATTTCCCTTCCATGGGGATTCCCAGGCACGATGGGGAACTGCGCTTGGCTCTGAGGGAATACGTTTGTTTTTCTGCATCCTCTATTGTTTGTGAAAACGACAGACCCGCCTTTCTCTCAGACACAGCAAATGTCAGTAATCTGGTTTTTATTTAGCGGAGAACCTGAGAGCAGTGGTTGGCAAAGCCGTTCCTTTGCTTCCCATCTGAAATGTCACATGGCAAATTGTAGCGCTCGAGCACAACCTCAGCTTGACAGCTCTGGCAGAAGAAAAAGGGCCCAACAGCATGAGGCCCCACCACATTTCCTCAGAAGTGCTGTCAAACTCAGCTTGATCCCCCTTGCATGGGTGAGGCTGAAGGGTTGCTGTGCCTGGGAGTGTTGCTTGTGGCCGGGGGTGTATATTTGTACCAGTTTGGCCGATTGGGCACCGCAGAATCAGAGAATATCCTGACTAGGGGAGCTTTTGTCCATTGTGAGCTGGAGGGGAAACGAAGGCATTAAAAATTGATGGGCAATGGAACTGGGGAACACCTTCAGGACTCCTGGCAAGCCTGAATCCATCTTCAGTCAAGCCTCTGCCTTGCTTCTTTGTATTTTAGAAAAACAAGCAAAGAGAAATGTTTCCGCAATCAGGTCACAGCCTTAAGAGGATCAAGTAGGCTTCATGTTAGCTGTAATTTCTGAATTTGAATGGATTTTCAGCACAAATATCGACAATCTCCTGTGCACGTGAGCATCCTCGAGCATGTTTTTCAGCCTAATGCACTGAAAAGCAATATGGAAGGATTGTAACCTCTGCACAGATGCTAATCCCAGCGGGCTGTGTTTGCCTTAGTGTTAGTGGAAAGCCTGGCTATGTTTTAATGTGTGCTTGTCAAGGTGCTTGTATTACAGCGCAGACACTTTCCTGGATCCAGCCCACGCAGCCTCCATGCTTGCAGAAAGGATAGACATGCAATCCATACACCTGCTTTGTCTAAATTTCTGTAATCTTTTTTTTCCTGCCCCTTCTGTCATTTCCATTTCAGCCAAACTCAGCTTTCTCCAAGCCAGGACACCATTAACAGTGAACTGATGGAAAAAATGACTCTGCTTTTTGCCACCTGCAGACAGCACTTCTCACAGCCACTGTGTTAGAGGGCGAAGCAGCAGAAAAGTGATAATTCTGGGTTGGAAAGGTTGCAGGAGGAACCACTGCTCCAGGGTAGGAAGTGAAGCATGCATTCTTGAGATGCCAGTGCTGATGTTCCAGCACTCCTTTCCATCCACTAAATGTTCAAATTGAGCAACTCCTCCACTGAATTTATCAGTCACTAGAGCTTGTGTCTTGACCCTCTACACCAGGTCCTTCTGGTCCTTTGGTGAGACAATTGTCACATCATGTTCCTCTGGGGCTGCAACAGTGAGTTTTCCTGACTCAGACATCACATTCTTGCGCATGACAAGTGACCCGGATTTCTCCAGCCAGCAACTGCTGTGTGTTGACTACTGGTTACTTTTTCTTTCTGGGAGAGATAAAAAAATTGAAGAATGTGAAAAAACCACCCCAAAACAACACACCAAAAAAACCCCAACCTCAAAGTCTTTGCAATAGTTCGGATTCAAATATTATTTTTTAAATTTAGTTTTCCTCCAGTAGAGGCTAAAAATGGAGCACTTAGCTCTTTGAGAAGAATCATTTAATAGCTAGACCAGCACTTGGAATTCACTTGAAGGCACTGACTAATTCAGCACATGAGCGAAACTGAAGTTCACTCATACATGGTAACGCCTTTCTTTTTCCCACACTCATCAAAACCTTGTTTGCCTGCTTCACAGATTCCCCAGGTATTAATAGCCAGTGAAGGCTTCAGAACAGAAAGAGCTCGGTCCAGAGACTCCAAGATTGCACTTGCATATGAAGGAGATGGGGTAGGCTATGAAGGGAATACCATTGCTGCAGATATCCTGGTTTCTTACAGCTGCCCTCCTACACAGCTGAAGCTCAGTCCTGCTTTCTCAGGCACAGGGCATAGTCCAGGGCTCTCCTCTGGGCTGAGAACGTCGTTAAATCCTTGCAGGCACCACAATCTGGAATGGCATTTTAACCACATCAGGGAAGGCGGGATGGGTCTCCCAGGGCAGGGCTTCTTCACATGCGGTCCCTGCACTACTGGTGGTCCCCAGCGTGCCTGAACGTGGTCTGAAGGATGATTGCAATTAAGAAAATGAAACCATACACGTTGCATTCTCATGCACATGAGCTGGCAATCAGAAAGGAGGATGAAGTAACAGTAGCAGATAAAGATTTTTGAGTTTTAGGTCCTGGTGATGGTTCCTTCATTGATGTTGTCCTCAAATTTTGTGCTTTTTTTGTGAAAGAAGCTGAATTTGGTTTGGTTTAGGGAGGTTGGTGTGGGGCAGCTGGTTGCCCCACTTCATCTGGCACTGGAAACCAGGGCTGATCCATGCTGCAAGAGCCCTGCTGCTGCCAGAAGATACCTGCAGCCAACCCCACATACCTATTCAAAGCACCTTATACTCATTACAGGACATTCTTGCATAATCTGCCTTATATGATAAGGAACAGTGCCTACTTTCTGTCTCACGCCCAGGCCTCCAGACTTAGCCAGGCCTAAGGAAAGGACTATTCTGAGTAAGCAGCTCCACCTGGGAGTGTAGACACATCCTAAGGACATGATACTATCTGGATGGGGGGAGAGGGTGCTGCCCCAGGCACTGGGGCTCACAGGCTGATGTGAAGACAGCAATTTGAAAAGTGTGAGAAACACAGCACTCAAAAATTTCTCTGTGCCTCAGAGGAATTTCCTCTTTGGTCCTGTTAGAGAAAAAACCCCACAGTGCTTAATTTCTTTTGTTTGGAGTGACTTTGCTGTTTACTCTGGGGAGGATTTTCAAATGGTGCTGCTGAAAATTGACTGAAGGAAGGGGGCTTGCCCATCTTCACCTCAATAACAAAGTGTGTGAATTACTAACCCAACCTCAAATAAATGGACCTGACACCATTCAAACCAGTAGAGTTCTAGAAGTTCTTCCAGGGGGTAGATCTCTGGCCCCAGCCATTTGTTCTCCTATGAGGTCTGTAGGATCCCACTTGGCTGGTCCTGGATTCCCTACCCTTCTGTAGATGATCTCAGTATTGATGAAAGCATCTTTGATGGGGTTTAGCTTAGATTACTTTGATGAAACCTAAAACTTTGGTAAAAAAAGAAGCACCTTTCCCAGAAGGTTTGATTGCATTCAGTGTTGAACGTGAAAGAAACTCATGGTTCCTGGGATGGCCAAGGCAGGGGATGAATGAATCAATTTGCACTTGGAAGCATGGTTGGAGGCAACAGGGCTGTTTTTTCCTTGCACAAGTTCTTCGAGTGATCCAACACAGACCTGCACTGTTCAGGAGAAAATAGAAACTGGCCTTTAAGCTTAAATTGGAAAGAATTCTACTTTCAGTCCTCATGGGCCATGCTTTAATACTGGTGGAGGCAGCAGAGTGAGTGAAGCCTTCTGATAATTTCCTCTCCATTTCATGGAAGGTGGAGGCAGGCAAATGTTAAGTGACTTTCCCAAGGTCATGTAGGAAATCAGTAGGGCAGGAGCCAGGTCATTAGAGCATCCTTTCTCCAGAATTTAACAAGAAGTGGGCCAGAGGTGCAGAGAACCAACGGGACTTGCCCAAGGTTGCAGAACGTCCCATCTCCTGAGGCCCTGACAGCAAGATTATCACTCACTTCCCATATTTTCATTGCAAAAGGTGAATGGGAAGGGGTGTGTGGGGGAAACAAGCCGATTGCTATTAATTCAGTTGAGCTTGACTGGACATGCACAAGCAATCTGGAAAAGGAAATAGCTCTAGTTCTGTCTGGTTCAGCAGAAACTCCTCCCACTGAAGCTTTCCGGCAGGAAATCAAGTTACAAACATTAAATGATCTGAGCAAATTCTCATACACTGATCCTACCCTGGGGACAGGACACTTTTACAGAGCTGCTTATTGAGTCTGTAGTTAGAGATACCTTAACCCTTTCTGCAGTGGCACTTGGAGGGCATCACAGTTTCTTGTGCTGGCCAGGGAGGAGAGATCACAAGCTAGAAAAACCCATGGATTTACAACTGTTGGGGGTCATCCTTCATCAATAAAGAAGAAGCCCTGAAAGCTGTCTTTATGTAGAGAAAAAAAAAAGGGAAGGCTGGAGAGTCATTCTTCTACTTGCTTTTCCTACTGAAAAATTGAGATCTGTTGACAATATGTTTCCTGGAACACCCTAAAGATGACCAAAAAACGTGTGGTTTCTGGCACCAGCCTGACTGTGCAAGTGAAACCTCTCAATGGAGAAAGGAACCAAATTGTACTTGGACTGTTTCAGACCCTTTGTTTTTCATTAGGAGAAATGCCTGAGAAACAATGAGTTGTCATCATAAAAATCCACCTCCTTCAGCTAAGGGTTAAAATAAGTTGTAATCTGCATTTAAATGATATGATGAACCTTAAAGAAATAAACCTTGCTGCTTGGTAATAGCCCTGAGATTTAAAACAAAAAGACACAGAGAGGAGGGGAGCTTTTCTTTTCACAGAATAGGAAGCAGAAAGAAGCACAGTTCATATTTTTCTCTTTATCCAATTACCGGTAATGTAGATGAATGTCTGACACTGAGGAAAGAGGGGAGGTGGAAACTGCCTGCAGAGACAGCAAGGCTGTTTTTCACATGCTGGCTGGTTTGGGGGGCTTGCAGCCCCTCAGTGCATTGCTGGAGAGTGGGAGGGTGGGGATGGCCCCTGCAAACAGTGCTTCCCTCCTGAGCCAGCTGTGTCTCAGGTTTCCTTTCTTTTTGCTCGAAGAAGCAGAGCGTCTCCTGATGAAGGTCACAGCTCTGATCCCCACGGCTCGCTCTCGTGTTTAGGGATGGCCATTATTAGTAACACAGGGCAGTGCATGCACTGCTCCGTGCCTGCCCTTGTCTGACTGCAAGGGAGCAGGGGCAGGATAACAAAAGAAAGTATAAATAGAGCCTTTTAAAAAGCCTGTTAAATGGGAAGAGAGTTTTAGGGATGAGAGAGAAAGAATGAGGTGTGTTACCATAGGAACTGCCAATAGTTTATTTAAGAAGGGCAAAGAAACAAACACCACAAAAAGACGAAGCCAAGAGGACTTGGGGATTACTGAAGGAATATGTCAGGATACAAAGATGAAGGGCCAGGTAAAAGCTGTGAGCTTCTACAAGAGCTGTGCTGAAAAAATTCATCTCACTTTACCTCTTGCAAAGTGGTCTGGAAAATGTTACTATACAATGTGTGTTTCCAGTTAGGGAAACTGTGTTTCCAGTTTTTTTGAGGGAAGTGGAGGCTGGAGAAAGGCATGAGAACAAATGTCATGTTGGTGAAGTCATCAGGAACAAAGGGCCATGTTACCTCTGACTAATCTGAACCCACTTAGTGCAAACTCATGCTTTTGGCCACCCTGATGTTAGAGGAGTAACAGAGGATATTCTGATGTGTTGACAATGAGCAATATTTTTGATGATGATGATGATGATGGTGATAATGATGTGGTTGTCCCACCCCTGGAAGTGTTCAAGGCCAAGTTGGATGGGACCCTGAGCAATCTGGTCTCGTGAAAGGTGTCCCTGTCCATGGCAGGGGGTTGGAATGAGATGGTCCCTTCCAACCCAAACCATTTTATAAGTCTATGATTCCCTGTTATTTATTGTTCATTTTCCTGCAAGGAAAGCTCTCACTGGGTCAGGAGCAAATATTGAAGAATGAGAGTGCTTCCAGCTGTGATGGACAATGATGCTGTCTGTCTTCCTTAGCTGCTGTCTTCACTTCTCAAATGTTTACTCTGGGTTTATGTATTTCATAGGTAAAACAGCTGATTGTAACAATTCACCGTCATTTTTCCCATGCCCAGAAGATGCATCCTGCCTGAAGACCGCCTTGTGCTAGATGCTGCACATTCATAGGATAGAAAGATGCTTTCTGGTCTGAAGAGAGCTCAAAACCAAGAAAGAAACAGCAGATAGGAGAGCTGGTGTGATGGTACTCGGAAAAAATGCAATAGGACTATCCCACTCTTGGTTTCAGAAGCTCAAAGAACAGAAGTAACTCAAAAGTCCCTGAAGTTGGGGTGTCACTTGCTGTTTTGTTTTTAATATTTTAGTTTCTAAATCAGTTTTCTCGTTTTTAATTTTTAAATTTTTAATTAAATTTTTAAAACTTCAGGTCTGGTACTACTGGAAGAGTTCAAATGATGGAGAAGCCACAAAGAGAGAGCAAGTGTCTCTGGGAGGAGAGCTAAGAATTGCAAAAGTTATTTCTTTTAAGAACTGCACCAACAATTTCATCAGAGAGAAAGAAACAGTTGCAAAAGCCTCCTGCCTCTCTGCAGTGGAGGAAGGACACTGGAACATCTGTCCTTTTTGGCCTCCTGATACCATGTAAAGCAAATTCTGTATTTGCACAACAGAACAGGAGAATTTCTGTTGGGTTTCTATCAAGAGGCCCCTTCCTCTCACTGAAAAGGAGGAAGATTTTTTTAAAGCTGTGGAGTATGAGCTGAAAGCCCTATTTCTCCTTAGAGTAATCATAGAAGCATA
Source organism: Irena cyanogastra (assembly GCA_013397155.1). NCBI lineage: Eukaryota > Metazoa > Chordata > Aves > Passeriformes > Irenidae > Irena > Irena cyanogastra. Next base: position 42,156 of record VWZV01000935.1, on the reverse strand, counting down.
GAATGATTTGAGCTGGAAGGGTCCCTAAAGATCATCTTGTTCAAACCCCACTTCTGGGGGCAGGGACACCTTCCGCTAGACCAGGTTACTCAAAGCCCCATCCAACCTGGTCTTGAACGTTTCCAAATCCAAAAGTTTGTTCTCAATTTATTTCTCTAACACATCTCTGCTCACTGAGTGCATTGCAGCAGCAGCACCAAAACAGCAGCACCACATTACTGATCCCCTAGATGAAGGCTGAGGCACAGCTTGAAGGGCTGATGCTTCTGTGAGCCCATTAACACAGACATGTTTGCCAGAGGATGGAAATGAATTCATCCAAAAAATGCCTTAGGTTACCTAACTTAGGCCAGTTTTTGTGCAAAGCCAAATGTATGGGTGGCACATTTATTTTTAGGTTTTGAGCTAAATTCTCTTCATTTTCTCCCTCAGAGCAAGAGGCAAATCAGAACCCGACTGCTCCACTTTCTACATTTCCCTGACCCTATGGAGAGCTATCCCATATGCCCACCCATGCATGAGAAATTCAGGGTGAGCATTTTCGGAAGGTTTCACACAGCCTTTGATGTCTCCAGCCTGGGAAATTTGTCCTCCTCCTGCTTCCCAGCTTGGAAGGTCTCACTGTGGTATCTGCAAGAGATAACGCTCCCTTTCGCAGTCTGCACTCTGGGTCAGTCTGGCTGTTTGCTGTGGGACTGCAAAAGGGATATTTCCCTCCAGATATTGCAGAAGGGCCCTTTTGGAGAGGCTGGCCAGCCTGCAGAGCTGGGCAGTTCACGCCACTCCTCTCTTCTCACAGAGATTGAGTTATGCCAGGCTTTGACCTAAGTGAAACCGCTGACGGTCACAGGGATTTGACTAATCTCCTTAGGTCGCTGTGAAATTTGTGATTCCATTTAGGGAGTAGAACTTTTTTTATGATTTTCTTTTTTTTCCCTTTGGGCTAACTTGCAATGCAAAAATAAACTGGAGCCCATGGTGGGAGATTAATTTCCTCCCAAACTCAGGAAGGGCAGTCAGTCAATGCAAGATCCTCCTGGCCCATCCCAGGAGGATGCTGCTCCTGGATTCATTCCTGGAGACAGCTGCTGTCCGACCTTGCTGTAAGACTTCCTTCCCCTGCACTCTCCTCCTGGCCCTGCCGTAGCCTTGTGGGGTCTGAGTGCAGCCCCTGGGCACAGCCCAAGACATTTCCTTCCCTCCTGGCTCTGCTCTGCCTCAGAGCCCTCAACTAGCAATACTTCTGGGGTTGGGGAGCCAAAATGATAAAACCCTAATTTCTAACCATATTTGACCTATTTCCTAGTGAAGGGAGAGCCCACATCTTCACAGATATCCAACGTCCAGGGGTTGTGAGTAATTTTGTCTCCATTTTCATGGCTCAGAGAGCTTATTTGCAGCCTCTTCCCAGGGTAGTTGTGTCCCTTCTGTGCAGAAACCCCCATTCTTGTGGTTTCCTCATCAGACCTGCTTCCAGCATGCTCCTGCCCTTTCCAGAACTTGGGAGGGTTTGCCTCATGCCCATGATGTGTCTCCTACTTTATCAGCATTAGCCCACCTTTCCTGGCACTCTGATCCTTCCTGACCCAAATTACATTTAATGTCAGTTTCATGATAAATTCCTCAAACACCCTGAGAAGAGTTGCAGTTTCACATTGTGCTCTTGTACCCAAACCTCTGCAGAAACCCTGGACCCTTGGGGAGGTTTGTACGTGGGTGACAAAGAAACCTCCACAAACTGCTCAATGCACATGGTTGCTGCACAATGCTTGTATTAGTCAAATAATTAAGAACTGGTTGCTCAGAGAAATGCCAGAGCCTAGTTAATTTTTTTACTGTGCTCCAGGGGTTCCTGTTTCTGGACATTCCCATGAATTACACTGAGTGAGCTGGTAGGGAAGAAACAGTCTCTGAATGTTGGCATGAAAAGCCCCACCACAAATTCAGCTGTCATTGTCCTCCTGCTTTGAAAGTTTTAAGCCCTTCAATTAGGGAGAAAGGACAATAGCTGGAGTGGGATTCCTGTGCTCTTATTTTGGCATATAGAGTTGAGATGTTTGGCTTTGGATGAACTAGTCACCGTCAGCTCCCTTCATTGCCAATGCAGAAAAATAGGAAGAACCAGAGTGTGATTCAATCTACAATAGTGTCTGAGAGAGGTCAGATGAATCACAGACTGTAAAGGAAGCTGAATCTGTGTGGCCAGACGTAAGATTCTACATTTTAGAGGTCTAAATTTAAGCAGAATGAATTCTGCTCCTGTGACTCAGGTGGTAGATCGTGCTGCAATGACAAACTGACCATGCTGAGTAATGCAGCTCTGATTTCGTGACTTACCTTCACCTCTGCCTCTTTGCCTTGCCTGTGTAAAGGTGTAGCACTGTGCTGTTGATTCATTTCTTGGCCCTCAGTGGCAGGACTGTGCCACTAGCTAGGCATGGAGCATGTGCTTGTCTTCTGGGGCTGCAGCCACGTGGCCTTACCTTGTGCCTCCAGGTTGCTGCATATTCTGTCCTGTAAGACAAGGCATCTCTGAATTAAATAAAGTGCTGAAGCATAAAGTCACAGGCAAAGTCTGAAGAGCTCAAGACTGCAACGCTGAGAGGTCAAGAAGAGGCTGAGGGCTCATAGTGGCTGGGGAAGCTGGGGAGAGGGCCTGGGATAAGGGCAAGGAGGCAAATGTGGTAGGGGTGAACATGTGAACACAAGTAATTAAAGGCACAAGACAACATGAGAAAATATTGGACTCATGAAAAGTGGAGTTGAAAGGTGGGCTTGGGACCACCATGCAATCTACCCTAACACGGGGGGTCACATCTGGGTTCCTAAAACCAAATAATGAAAGAGGTGACTTTGCTGGAGACTTTGCTGCTTGTTTCCTCATCCTTGGATCTGTGTCCAGTGGTTCACATGGTTTATTGTGCAACTAACAGCATTGCCTCCCTGTGAGCTGCAGCGATGGGGATTTTATTCTCACAGTGCGTTACTACAAGTTCTTTTATCGTTTTCCCTAGAATTCCCTGGCTAGGTTATCCCTAGAAATCACCAGCTGGGAAGCAGGATTAACAAGCAGTTGTGTCCTCCTTCTCTGAACCTCAAGGGCATGTCATTGACGCCACTCTGCTCCAGGGCCCTGCTTCCCTGGTGGGAATCTGTTTCTTGTTCCCTGTGATATGTGGCAATCCTCCGCATTTGAAATAGATGTGCCAGACTGTGACAGGGAAAAGTGCCTTGGGCAGGGCAGATTGGAGAGAGCTGGCAGGGACCAGAGTCACAGGGTGTCTCTTGGGTGCATTTCTGCCTCTCTTGCTTCTTCTGACAGGGAGAGAAGGACGCGGCTCAGGGCTGTGCTTCTCTGTCTGAGCCAAGGACGTGGAGAAGCTGTGCTTGTGCCTCTGGGGATGTATTTAGAGCAGGAATATGATGCAGACAGGAGGAGAGCAGAACCTGTCTAGGTGCTGCTACCAGGTAACACTGTCCAGGAGGGGAAGGTGGTTTCGCAACAGGTGTTAAGGGGCTCAAATTCAGATGTAACCAGCTCAGTGAGGAGCCTCTGACAGAATGGAGGGGACACTTTCCACTATCCCAGCTTGCTCCAAGCCCCATCCAAGCTGGCCTTGGAACACTTCCAGGGATGGGGCGTCCACGACTTCTCTGGGCAAGCTGTGCCAGGGCCTCACCACCCTTACTGTAAAGAATTCTTTGCTAGTGTCTAATCTAAACCTATTCTGGTTCAAATTAAAGCCACTCAAATGGCCTCTCTAGTCCTCTCTTGGCTTGTGCCAGTGCTGTCTGCAGGTCCTTGAGACTCATCTGGAACTTCTTTGCCTGTGGTCTGGGCCAGTCCTGCCTAGAAATTGTAGAGTCAAGTAAATTCAGTTATGTACCCCAGGTGCTTGGAGACAGGGCCAGCTGGGCCAGGAGGATGTCCCACTACTTCCTGTTGTGAGGTTCTTAAAAAACCCAGAAGGTTTTCTTCTTCCACAAACCCTAAGAGACCCTGAATACTTTAATTCGTGCTAGCTATTAGTACAGTGATAATTAAATAATGATGAATACTCCAGAGGAAAGCGCTCAGTAGATACATGACCTTGCTGCTAGAAACTGTCCCTTCCTTTCTGCTTATAATGCTGGTGTAGTTCCAATTAACCTTTGAACTGCTGAACAGACCCACATAATCCCAAAGAGATTTCCATGCCAATCTGGTGGAGACTTATGGGAAAGAGCAATGCCTTAAATTGCAAGCTGCTTGGTATAGGAAAAACTCCTTCCCATTTCCTCATTCTTTGTAGCTTTGAGTTACTGATTGTTTGGTATAAACACATGTTGGGTGGTGCATTAGGCTGTGGTGAAGCTGGAATTTTATCCTGAAATATGTATGTGGTGATAGGATCATTATTCATCCCTACATGCCATACCTACTCCTGTGGGCACAACTTGTTTTGTCAGTGGATGCTGAAGGCGTGGAGTAGTGAAGGAGTTTGGATCCTGGAGGAATGGGTCAGCCTCCCGTGAAGTGGTTTGTGGTACTCCACACCTGAAAGGGACTCTGTTTTCAGGGTGCTGAGATGATGAGTGCATCAAGAAGTCAAGCCCTTTTACCACAGAAGGACAAAGGTTTGGAGGTGTGGGCTCTGTGACCAAGTGCTCTGCTGTGGGCTGGGTGATGTGTCTTTAAAGGCACCCAGATCCTGTTCCAAATGTTCTTGTCTCACAGCAGTAAAAGTTGAGTTATTCCTGGGAGTGCTTTGCTGCCTAAGGGAGAGAAGGATCTGAACCACAGATAACCACCTCCACCTGAAAGTGTCAGCCTGTGCAGAGGAGTTCAGCTGGCAGAAGAACCTCTGATGGAGGCAGTGAGTTGAATGCAGGGATTTGGAGCCATTCATCCTGTGCTCCCATGTGTTTGTGTCTCCCCTCAGTTCCCACGCCTCTGCACTTCCTTGTTTAGCCCAGGCCCGGAAGCAAAACTGCTGAAATGCAAGGAGGAAAGTTATTCTCATGGTGTTTCCAGTCCAAACAGAACCAGGAGGGAGAAAGGAAATCTCATGAGAAATCTTGACAGATTTTCAGCCCGGTCCCACTCAGAGTCATGGAGCTTCTGGTGTTTCATCTGAGCCTCTGGGTCCAGAGTTCTCACCACATGTCCATGTGCCTGGAAGTCCCGCAGCACCAGAGTGGGATGACAGCAGTGCTGATGTCCAGGGCCCTCCTGCAATCCCATGGATCTCAGCTTTCCTCTGATCCAGCCCAGATTCAGTGAGGAGCGCTGTGTTTGCTGCTTGTTCCCACCATGGACAAGGATGGTGAGGCTGTGGGTGACTTCTGTGAGTGGGAGATTTTTCTGCTGGAAATGAAGCTCCTCCTTTCCTCACACTAAGGGAGGATATCCAAGACAGAACCAGAGACTTTGATCTGGAAAGCAAGCCCAATGCTCTGCAATAGCACCAGACTTCTGGGTGTCTGCTCTCCTCAGATATCTCCATATTTCCCCATGTGAGATGTGTGGGCCATCAAGGGAAGATGGAAGGGCTGTCCTGGAGCATCTCTTTGAATGCAGAGCCCTAGAAACTGGCACCAGTGCAGTCTCCTGACAGTGTGGGAGAGGATATCAAGGAAGAAGTTGGATATTGCATCCAGGCACTGTCAGACATCATGCTAGGATGTGGGAAGAGCAAGAAGCACCTGTTCATCCTTGGATGGTGCCTCCTGAAGCCAGAATGGTCAGCTCTGGGCATTGCTGTTTTACCCAGTGCCACCCTAATCCCTGTCCTCGCTCACATCCTTTGGATGCCTGGTCTTGTTTGCCTTGATTCCCTTCCCAGCAGTGGTCTGTGCTGCCTAATTGCAGACTGTGCTAAATCAAAAAGTCTTTCCTGTGTATTTGGCTGTAAATTTTTCACCCCTTGCTGAATAATGGTGGCAATCAGGAGTTTGCTGCATCCCCAGCTTTTGTTCAGCAGTGCAGCCAATGCAGCAGCAATTAATCCCCCAGCAAACACAGCAGAGGTGAATTCAGCAGTGCTGGGGACAGAGATAATCTTGGGAGAATTTGTAATTGTAAAGCCATGCTCAGAGCAGGAGAGACCTCTGGGACTTGTTTTTGATTTTCCTTTCAGAGGGAAGGCTGGCTGACTGACAGAGAGCTGGCATTAGCTGGTGTATTTATCCTGTTTGCATTGGACCACTTCCATCTTCTGACAAGGAGGGACTGGCTTTGCAATGAATTTTATCTCACATAGGAGAGATGAGCAGTCTGAAGATGCTCTCAGTTGAGCAGTGAGATAAATGCAAGCTCTGATTCTTCCTGTTGTTACTGTGAGCAACTTGCCCCAAAATGGTAGAGAATCCCTATCCCCAATAGCAGGGATTCATGCTCCCTACCTTGGGGATCCCTAAAGACCCTCAGGAGTGATGTTCTGCCATTTCTTTGGTTGTATAAGAAACCCAGGGAGCAGCTTTTAGTGGAGGTGCTTCAGTCAAGCATGTTTTAAAGTCCCCTGAGGCCACCTTAGCACAGGTCTCAGTCGCATCATCAGATATGAACAAGCTCCTACACAAAACCCCCGTGGGATGCTGCTGGGGGCAGAAAATTCTTCGTTGAATTTGGATTTTCTCCTTGCTTCTCAGCCCAGCCTTCATGGGAATGTTTTCCTTCCCAGGAGGACAGGGGTATGGGCTTGGCTGGGAAGCACTGAAGAGATCTTACTGAAGAAATCCTGGGTTCTCATTTCTCCAACGAGGTGAACACAAGTTGTTTCAATGTGTGAATCCATTTCACAGGTGTTCCTTGGAATAGATAAACATCACCAGCAATTTTTTTAACCCACGGATGGAGACATTTAGTCTTCACAATGTTATGAACCAGAGCCAAAGCTCTGCAGATCTGTGGTGAAGCTGGTGATGTGTTGTGTACTTAAAGTGTTATTTTAGGGTCTGATGGACTAATATTAGGAATGGCACCCAAACATTCACTGAAGGCACTGGGAATGTTTAGCAGATATGTTTTGGAGGGGCTTTTCTTCCCTTAGTGACCTGTAACAGGGCTGTTTCATGCTGAGGACCAGGGATGATGAGGCAGAGCAAGACTGGGTATTCAGTACCTGTACAGTAAAGTGGGAAAGTCAACAGGGTAGGAAACACACACTCTTACAAAAAACAAGTGAAGGACAGGTAATTAAATGGCCATTTTACAAACACATGACAGGTAATGAAGGAAATGAATATCAGCCATTAGGGACTGGTCAAGAGAAAACTTTTGGATCAATCAAATTCCATTTGCAGGAGTTGTTTTGGAAAGGGGAGATGCAGTAGCTGCCTTGGCTCCAGCAGGGCTTTCGTCAGTAATCTTTTAAAACAGCTGAAGCACAACTCAGATGCTTTTAACAGGACTTCTGAGAGGAATGGTGATGGTGAACACAGGTCTGCAGGGTGGATGGATGAATCCAGGGGAGGATTATTCAATCTGCTGGACATGCAGAGTCAGGAAGGATGGAGAAAAGCACTGGAGGGTGAGAGTGGGAAGGAGGGGGACTCTCAGTTTGTGGAGTAATGGCCTTTCCAAAGTAGGGTGAGATTCAGTCGGGAGGCACGTGGGGTGAGGTAAGGCAGGAGCAACATTCAGCTGCACGAAGACAGGATGGGGAGCAACCGGTTTGGGCAATGGGTTAGAGGCACTGTGACTCAGGAAATCCACTCTCTGGAGAGAGTAAAGAGTGTGCTGGGAGGTGTAAACAAGCATATCACCTAGTAGTAGTTTACACCTATCAGAGTTGACTACTTAGATGTAGGGCAAGGTATTTCTGGGTCTAAGTCTAGAATAGGGTGATAGAAAGATCTCAGAAATTGGTCTACTGTAGTAAAAGATTTAAAGAACTGGGGTTTTGGGCTGAAAAGGAGAAGCACAATCTCCCTGGGTCATTGTGATGGTTTTTGTGATGTAAAAAGGCTGCTGTAAACCCAAAAGAAATGTCAATACTGACTGTTGAATTTCTATTAAAAATGTATGCTGAATTCTCCTGAGTTTAAATATAGCTCAGCTAACAGAAAAGGACATTCTTCTGGGAACTGGGATCGCATACACTTAATTAATGATAATGAACACTGCGCAAAGATTTTGACTGCAAGGTATTTCAGCAACACTTAATTCAGTCTGGACATCTGTAATTTGATAAAGTGATTGCCAAACAGGGGTGGAGGGAAGGACTAATTATATAGACTACAATAACTTCTCTTCCTGACTATGTTCAATATGATATTCACTGTCAGATGAAACCTCTTGGAAACTTTGTTCTTTTCTTCTATTAAATCTGTCTCTTTAGTGGCTTTTAAACAAGAACTATATTATTCATTTTGAAATGGCATGTCCAGTAAATGAACTGGTATTTTTCTTTAGGTCTTAAATTCAGTCTGTTATGAATTAATTTGCAGTTCTGACTGGCTTGAGCAATATGAGGCAATGTTTTGGTAGGTAGGTTGTTTTTCTGCCTGTCTGTACCCCTGCAGATGTTGATAGATAAATCAGGGTGTGGAGTGTCTGTTCTCATCAAACAAGAGAAATGGTGAGGACAGGGAGCAGCTGTGCTGAGTACTTTGGGGAATGGTGGGTAATGCTTCTCTGTAGATACCTATCATAGAATCCCAGAATAGTTTGGGTCAGAAGGTTCCTTAAAAATAATCTCATTCCAACCCCCTCCCATGGGCCGGGACACCTTCCACTAGACCAGGTTGTTCCAAACCCCATCCATTCTGGCCTTGAACACTTCCTGGGATGGGGCAGCCACAGCTTCTCTGGGCAAACCTGTTCCTGTCTCACCACCCTCACAGTAAAGAATTTCTTCCTAATACCTAATCTAAACCTACCCACCTTCAGGTTAAAGCCATTAAGCCATTATGAGTGCAAGGTCTTCACCAAGGATGCAGCCAAAAGCCACCAGGAGTGTGAGATCATGTGAGATAAAGAAACATCCTTGACTGCTGCAGGGCTGTTGTCCCTAATGAAATGAAAAGGAATGTGAAACATATACTGAATTGTGGACCTGCTGCCCAAATCCTGCTCAGGTGGTGTCAGCAGAGGAGAGCCTCGTGGTGCCCACTCTCAAGAGCTCATTGCCATTCTAGGATGTATTTGCAGGGATGCCAACACCTTCTGATCAAGGAGGAGCATCTTTAAGCTGCTGCCCAGACCTTTGACAGCCTCACCGGACAAGTGGCGTGTCACGGCTGCGAGTGGTGCCAGAGGCAGGAGATTCATAAAATCATAGAATGGTTTGGGTTGGAAGGGACCATTAAAGATCATGTAGTTCAAGCTCTTGTGCCATGGGATGGAACACCTTCCTCTATTCCTTGTATGCTTGGACAGCTCTGCTGCCAGCCCTTCAGGGAGAAGCCAGGAGAACTCCACAAGGTGGCATTTCTTGGGTGGGTAAACAGGGTACAGCAGATGGTTGCTGTTTAGAAATCATAAAAAAGTATTTTAATAAAACTGAGTGTCAGCTTTCTGCACGGTGAGCCGTTGGATCCCATTTCTGAGTCTGTTCTCAGTTACCACGGCCAGAAGCACAGTGAGGTCTGCTTAACCCTAGATGTGTGCAGAAAATTTACTTATCTCTCAGGTGCTTTTCTCCCTCTTTGCTGGAGGACCTCACTTGCTGAGCTGCTCTGAGATAAAACAGCAAAGGGAGAAGACTCCAGGCCCTCCTGCATCCCACGTGGCCAGGCACGACAGCGCTGCTGTGCTCTGGCTTTTGTTTGCCAGTGGCAGTGGAGAGGAGTTGACAGAGCCTTGGCCACATCTGCCTCCTCCTCCACCCATTCTCCATCTCCAGGAGCTGGGACTTCCTGTGGTTTGGCAGGAGTTCTGTAAACATGTTCCCCAAAGTGCCTCCCCCCCGCCTGCCACCGCCTCACGCTCTTGCAAGAGAGGAAACACCGCAGCCGGGAATGTGCAAGGGGATTTCCATGGCTTTAATGAGCTCGGCCTCCTTCTCCAATCCATGGGATTCCTCCTGCTGGCCCCTGTCAGCCCTCAGGGAGATCCTGCCCCACTTGGTGTAGGGCTGGGACAGTGCCCAAATGGCACCAGGGGTGGTTCCCAGCGTGGGGCTGCTCAGCTGGCTCCCTCCCAGCTTTCCAGCCTGGTGGCCACCTTCCCAGGGTTTGGTTCCCCTCCTTTAGCAAGGGAACAGGAGGGCGAAGCAGTCCTTGGAGGAGAGGGCTTGTGGAGACCTTGAGCCAGGGGAACAGGGATGCAGAGCACCCTGGCTGCCTTACAACGTGGGGCTGTTCTGCACCTCTGTGCCACCTCTGGCTCCAGTCTCCTCTGGGGACCCATTTCCTGGCCATGGACATGTGTGTGGCACAGAACATCTAAATTCCACACAGCTGTACTCTCTTCTTGCTAAATTAGGGGTGCATCCCAGTGGGGACTTGTCTCCAAACCCTTCAGCCCCCCCAAAGCTGCCCAGACACGGCCAGAGCTGTCTGGCACGGGTCAGGGACAGTACAGAGTTAAACATCTGCATCTTGGAGCATCTCCTGAGTCCAAAGACCCACCCCTGTTTTGCGAGGCCGTGGGGGTGTGAATACTGCTCCTCTCCCACCTCTCCCAGGCTGAGGTGTCAGGTCCAGGCTGTGGGCATTTCTCCTGGCACTCCAGGGCCTCCCCGGTGTGATATCCTGAGATCCCCCCAGCTTGAATCACCAGTCCTGGGGTGAGGGGGGAATGGGCTGTTGCTTTCCCACGTGGGGACCAGGAGAGGGGGACAGGCAGTAAATGCAGTGCATGGGTGACATCTAATGTCATATTGGGGTAACACATGCTGGGCTTTCCAAATTACCCTACTAATTGTAGGGGTTTTGGAGGGAACAGGATGATCAGGCCCATCTGGCTGTGAAGGAGCACCTTCTTTCCCAGGGGTTTGTAAGTTCAAACCCTCCCATCTTCAAAGCATTTTGGGAAGTTTAAAAGGGACTTCAAAGGCATTATACTTAAAATGTTAATCTATAAATGACTCTGTACTTGGAAAGCTGAAGTTGTACTTTGAAATAAAACATTTCAGAGTCTTGTAAGGGAAATTTCAATATTGAAGATAGTTTACTTGATTAGATCCACTTTTCAGACAGTAAGATTCAACTTTTTGCCTTGCTTTGTGAGGGTTTGTACATGAATGCATTTATGCATAGATAAATATTTAACTTGAGAAACTGTTGCCAGAGAGGAAAGAACTGTGAAAGAGGATTCCTTCACACTGTCTCTTCCTGTGGGAATAGCTCCTTGTCTTTACTGCTACCACCTTGGAATATGGCCAGACCTAGGACTATTCCCATCTCCCAGCTTTGTTAGGTCTTCACAGACAGACAGCAGTCAGCAAATCTATTTCCCTTCAATTGTCTAACTGGGGAGTGCAATTAAATTTGAGCTCAGGCTCCCAGCCTGCAGTTGGCCTGAGTGTGGCTATTCCTCTTTCAAACCTGAAGAAAGCCTTTTATCAGTCTGCAGGCTCCAGTGGTGCTGTGGCCATGGGGGATGCCCCCCTCTGGAGCATCCTTTGGGAAAGTCCCTGCAGAGAGTTGGTCTCTGCAGATTGCAAACAGCAGCGTGTTCTGGACCCTGCCGTGATTTCATAGAATCACAGAATAGTTTGGGCTGGAAGGGACATTAAAGATCATTTAGTTACAACCCCCCTGCCATGAGATCAACAATTTCTAGTTAATATTGACCCAGCAGCCTCTTCTGATGTGAAAACTGAGGATGACAGAGAAGCTGTTGCTTTCCCAGGCAGAGAAATGTTTATTTGGACACATCATAGCTTGGATCCTCTATTTTGTGAAACCTCAGTGTTCATGCAAGGCCTGTCTGTACCAGAAGTTCCTGTTCCATAGATGAATTTGGTAATGTCCCTATTTCTGATTCTTCCACAAACCATTCCCAGATTTTGGCCAGATTTTTGACCAGAAGGTACAGGGAACTCCTTGACTCTTCCTTCTCTTTCCCTGCTCTGAAAACCAGCTGCTTTCCCCCATCCTTCCTGCACCAGCCTGGCCTTATTCCCAGTTTCCTGCTCCCTGGGCTCCAGGTGCTGCGCCAGAGCCACCACAGTGCTGGGGTGACCAGGCTGGATTTGCAGGGCAAATCAAAGGGTGGGTGGAGGTGTACAGCTCAACCCAGGCACTTTATCAGCCTGGAATAGCAGGAATAACTTTTCTTTCCCTTTTCCTCAGCATGCCACACTGTGAGAGAGGCCGGAGCCTTCACTTTCCCGGAGGCTGTTGGAGACCTAAATTAATTTGTTAATGTTTTTATTTTCAGGACATGCTGCAGTGCCTTGAGGAGTCACTTACAGCCCCATCAGTGGCTCATTGATGCCGTGGCTCACCGAGTCCAGGAAAACAAGCAGCACTAGGACCAAAGCAAACCCTGACTGCTCCTCTCCTGCATAATGATAGTAATTAGTGCTGGCTGGCACTTTGCAGGCATTAGTTAATGACTCCTCAGAGCTTCCTCCGGGAGGAGAGTTGCTATTTTTAGGGTATTTTACACTGAGAGAAACTGAGGCAGCAGTCTGAAGGAGGGAGGGAGAGAGAAGGGGACAGAGGCCAGCACTGTGACTGCAGCCCTGAACGTGCCCAAAGCTGCTCCCTTTGCCCCTCAGTCCGCTGAGGCACGTTCGACTTGCTCAATCCAATCACATAATTCCTAATGCCAGAAGGTTTGTTTGGATTGGAAACAGCATTTTTTTATTTCAAAATGGGCCATTTGCGTTAACCCACCAAACAAAACTTTTTTTTTTTTTGCTCCAAACTGGCCATTTTTGGAAAAAGAAAATCAAGGGTATTTTTGGCTTTCACATCGCTGCTGTCGTATTCTGTCTTTTCAATGCAAAACTGAATACATTGAGAGAAGGACACAACTAAAAACGTCCAAATGCACATACACAAAAATGGATCTGTAAATGTTTCATGTGCAGAAGGTCATTGGGATGCAAACCCCTGTTCTCCCAAAGCCCACAAACTGAAAGCAGCTATAAAGTTACCTACTTCTTCCCTGATGGTTTTTACAGCTCCAATATTTTGAAAGACAAGTATGTTCTTTTTTTTTTTTTCCAAGCCAATCATTTATTGCTTCTTATCTGGATTTATTAATTCATTTTTTACTGCCCCATAAAGTCCCTTAGATGCTGGTAGATTTGTCTAGGTAAGTGCAGAAAATAGAAATATTCCTGCTTTGTAAAGATGCCAAGCACAATGCTGTCGTGTAATTTTACTGTTATTTTTGCAATAGATGGGGTTTTTTTTCTGATACATCCAATTCCTAGGACCTTCTAACCCATTATATTCTCAGGCTTCATGATCAAAAATAAGTTCTAGCTGAGGAATACAAGCTGGAAATACAGCAGAATGCCAAGGGTGAGTACCAAGGTTGTTCCTGCTGCTGTTTTTGTTATTATTATTCATAAATGTCAAATTCTCTTGCAGTTTTCAAGCAGGGCATGTGGGTTTTAAGGCCTGACTCAGGATTTTTCAGTGTCTGGGGCTGACTGGAATGCCAGTCACCATGGTGGGAGCAGTCAGCACAACCAAGCACAGGTTTTAGCTTCCATCACTTAATTTATTTCTTGGCCCATAGGTTGATAAGCATGACATTGCTGATCATTAATAAAACATGTAAATCCTAGGGTTCATATAAATCTGAAAATTTTCCACTGACATGGGTTTGTTTATGAACAGGCAGCCTTAAATAGGGCTGCTACTTATTTCCAAAAGTATGAAAGATTTTCTATAAAATTAGTTTTTCAGTTAATTAACAGGCATTTTGCTGACATTCTTGTATGTGCTGCACCCCCATCAGGCAAATATACTTGGGATTCAGTGTACATGTCTGTCTTTCTGCTCTCTCCCTCCTGTGGTCTTTAGATCTCTGCTGCACAAAATCCTGGAATCAAACATCTGCCTCTCTGAGGAAATCCAGGGCCAAGCAGGGAGACAGTTGTTTCATTTTCCTTGTAAATGACCCATCTCCTTTCTGACTTGAACATCTTCATGGTACAGCCCCAAATCACGACTTTAGTCCTGAATCCTCTGAGCTGACGTCATGGGGGGTTTGGAAGGTCCTGTTTGTGCTGGTAAAACCCAGGGAAAACAAGGAGGATGCAGAGCTATCCCACTGGAGAGCAAGCATGCCCCTGGCTCCTCAAGAGATGGTGCTTCTCCAGCCTTGAGAGCATCCTGTCTCTTTTGCTCCTTCTCCTCCCTCACCCATTCAAGCTTGCTGGAGTTGAGGTCGTTTTCCCAGTTTGTCCCAAGTGTTTGGTATTGGCCGGTTCAGGAGTTGGCTGGGAAGAGGTCACAGCTCATGGCTGTGATGTGATGAATCCTGTCTGCCTTCATCCTCAGTCAGCGCCACCACTGTGCCCCTCTGGAGTGCCAGCAGTCCTCCCTGGACACTCCTCCCTCTGTGCCTTCCCAGATTTCCAAGATCTTTTCTCCTTGCTGATGCCACATTTTAGGAGCACGGTCCTGGTGGGGACAGCCCCCGTTCATCTGCTGAGCAGGAGGGTCCAGACCAGGAGGGTTGGAAGGAGCTGCTGCTGGGATGCTCTGCAGTGCTTGAACACCTGGGAAGACCTGGTCTGAATCTGTTCCTACTCCCAGGGCTGAGCTGCAGGGCTGATGGGGGGAAGATATTAATTTCCTGCCTTAAATGTTTTCTTTTCCTGTGCAGGAACAGAGGTTGCAGGTTTCCAGGTTGCTGTTGTCTAGGTATACACTTATAAATACAAATGTATTTACATGGGCAGTTAGTGATAGAACAAGGGGGAATGGTTTTAAACTGAAAGAGGAGAGATTTAGATTAGATGTTAGGAAGAAATTCTTCCTTGTGAGGGTCATGAGGCCCTGGCACAGGCTGCCCAGAGAAGCTGTGGCTGCCCCATCCCTGGAAGAGTTCATGGCCAAGTTGGACAGGACTTGGAACAACCTGGAAGAGTGGCAGGTGTCCCTGTCCTAGAGAGTGGGTTGGCACGAGATGGTGTTTGAAGGTCCTTTCCAACCCAAACCATTCTTTGATTCTATGACTTTCAAAAAGCAGTTTACCCATTTGAGTGCTGTTGTTCAGACCTTCTGCACTGGGATGTCTTTACCCCTGCCCTCTCCTCTGGAAAGCCCCCAGACTAGGCTGATCTTCCCAAGGACAAATTATGGTACAAGCAAATTCATTTCTCTCAGAATATCTCCCCCAGAAATTGTTTTAATCTTGCAGAAAATACTTGCAGCTCCATAAGGGAGATGATCTGGGACTAAACACTCACTGAGAAGAGGGTTTGGCCTGGCAGCTGGTTCTCTCCAATGCAAAAAGGTCTCAATAAGGACCTGTGCTTGGAGGGAGGAATGAATTGGCATAATGCAGTAATCAGATGATCAGGTTTCTTTAAACTCATTTCCTTCCAGCCCATAAGCAGAGTGAGGCTAGAACACTATTTTCTGAAATGTTATTTTGCAAAGTTATTCTGAAATCCAGTATTTGTTTATTTTTCTCCTTCACTGTCCCAGAAACATCAGCCTGGTCTAGTGGAAGGTATCCCTGCCCATGGCAGAAGAGTTGGAATGAGATGACCTTTAAGGTCCCTTCCAACACAAACCTCCCTGATTCTGTAAATAATAACTAAAGTAATAGCTTTTCTCACTGCAAAAGAAGCCTGCTTCTATCTCTGTTCAGATGGAATGGCTTTTATTGGTTTTACTTATTTTTACACATACATTTGGGTGTAGAGATAATCCTCAGACACAATCTGTTCAATTCTTCCTTGAATATTTTTTTAGTTTTATCAATAGGTTTCTCACAAGCTGCTGAATGTAAATCAGAATTCCCCGGAGCACTTTTTTTTGTTATCTCCAAGAAATAAGAAACAATCCCTTGATAAGGAAATCCAGGTATCTTGTTAGAGATAAGGACAACTCTCAAATAAATAATTTCCTTATTTATTTTAGGTGAAAAATAAGACTAACAGAAGAAAAAAAAAGAAAAAAAAACAACTGTGTAGAACATACAAGTTTTGGGCTATAAAATGAAGATGCCAGTACTTAATTTTAAGTCTCATTTATGGATTGCCCTAGTGAATCTTCAAGGTGTTTTTTTTGTCTCCACAGCCCTATTTCAGAGGTGTAGTGGGGGTTTGCAGGTTATTGCTGGAGCGCTGTGCATCAGGCAAACTGAGGCTGTGCTCACTGTAGGTGAAACCACAGCCCGGGGCTGTTCCTGGGGCAGGTTCAGGGATTCAGCAATTCCAGCTGATGTGTTTTGGAAGGGGGACAGACTTTGGCAGGCAGGCCCTGGCCCCGTGCCCAGGACTGGGGCTGGGTGGACGTCAGCAGCTTTGGTTCAGGGAGGAAGGTCGTGTGAAACTGCTCTGCCCACCCTCGCTGCCAACTGCGGCCGAACCCAAGGACCTGGAGCCAAGGGCAGAGCCTCACCCGTGCTGCCTGGGATTTACATCCTCCCCTGGGAGCCTGCTCCGTGCAGGGAGAGCTGCTGATGCCTGGGGTGTGGGAGCTGTCACCCCACAGAGCACAGGCAGAGCTGTTTTAGGGGACATCCTTTGCTTGGGCACCTCTCTGGGGCTCTCAGGGTGGTCCTGAACAGCCTCTGCCTTCCCCAGGAGGATATTTCCCCCTCCACTTTCACAACACTGTGTGGGTGCCTGTTGGAACCCTGGATGCTGAGAATTTCAGACTTTCTGTGCTGTCAGGCACTGACCCCCAAGAGAACACTACATTTGACCTGAGGCCGTGGAGAAAGCATCCAAAATTGAATGACAGAACTGGGATTATGGGTGTGTGGTTTGAATAGAAGTGTGTAATATCACATGGCAGAAAACTTAGAGTTTAAGGTTTTAGAATATAGTAATAGATATAAAGCAAGATGGAGGTTTTTGGGTGGAGGCGGGTCCTTCTTTACCTTCTTCTTCTCTTCATGGGTTTGGGTGGTATTGTGTAATTGGATAGAAAAGTCCACATTGTGGGGCATGGGTGATTGGTTGTTGGGTTAAAAGTAAAAATAATTTAGCTATCATTTCTTGATTGGACAGTTTATCCTTAAAAGACCTTGTAGAGAGAGATTCATGGCCATATTTTACCTTGTTAGAGTAAAGTACTGCAGAACTCACAGCTTGTGGGACTGGCATGGATGGGAACTGGTAAACATCTGAGTCTGAACAAGAAATCCCATCTTGTGATTTAATCCCGACCTTGGCAGAAAAGAAGCAAAGAATCCATTAGGTGCCTGCTGGTTTGATTTCCATTTTCACCTGTTCTCCAGTAGGTTTCACTGCAGGCACAGATTCCTTTTGCTCCCTTGCCAGGTGTTGGTGGCTCAGAGTATTTAAGGGATGGAGAAAGGCACAGCAGCTCCAGGATAGATTTGATGAGTAGTATATAGGGGATGCTTGCTGAAGTTCCTCTGTGCTTGTGAAGCTTACTGGACATGTTCAGGAGAAGAAATATGGGAAGTGTGTAGCCATCTATCATCCTTTGGTGAATTCTGGTTACCCAGCAGTGCATAGTCTTGCCTTTTTCTGAGATGAATGTGGAAAGCTGAAAAAATACCATCTCTTTCCCCCATGATAGTTATTTTTCTTTTTTCTTTTTATTATTTTTCTATTTTTCTTTTTTCTCTCACTACTCCCTGTTTATTGCCCAGTAAGAGGGAGAGTACTCTCCTTTTCCTCTTTTAATTAGCCAAATTAACTTTATTTGCCAAATCAACCTTTGCAATGAGATCACAAACTACCTTTGAAATAGATTTCCACACCCAAAAGCTGATCTATGATCCAATAAAAAACATACAAATGTTTAGTCAGTGTGATGGTTGTTTTTGCAATGTAAGGGAAGATGTTAGGTATCTCTTGTTGGGAGATAAAGAATGGCAGACACCCTCAAAGTGTGAGGTTGATCTAACTCTAGAATTCAGTCATCTCCATTCTTTACCAGGTTGTTTTCCTGCTGTTGCAGTCAACAGAGTTTGGGCAAATTTCAGCATCAGGTGGGCAGGATGGAGATATCAAACTCTGGGAGCTGGACCTCAGGTCCTGGAGATCTGGGCTGTCCTCCCAGTGTGGAGCAATGACCCCACCCCACTGCTTGGCATCAGTGAGCCACTCACAGTCAGGAATTTCCCTTTTCTCTCTTCTCTGTGGTCCCCACCTCCTCCTCCAAAAAAAAAAATTGCCATGTTTCAGCAGATTCATGTGAATGAAAAGCAACTTTTATAGGTGGCTGTTTTGGGTTTTTGGCTCAGATCTCTGGGCTCTGTCCCCTCCTTGTGCTTTTTGATGAAAGATTCTTAACTGCTTTTCTTCTTTGTATTGGAAGTGTAGAATATACCATAAGTTTCTGGGCCATGAGAGATTCACAGGCAGGCAGAAAAGCTGCCAGCCCCAAACCCCTGAGCTCCAGCTCCTGCCCCTCTGAGCTCCCAGCAGACCCTTTCCTTGCTACCATTTTCCTGTATATGAGGGAGATATTTTTTTTTCTGGTAATTTTTTTACCTGTCATTAAAGTGGATTTTGGCATCACTACAGCCATAGAACTGATAATTTTTCACTTATAGGACAAAAATTATTAACAGAGGGTGGGGTTAATTCACATGCCAGTACATAGGAAAAACTTCTTCCTTCCAGGAACTGTTTTTTCCCAAGACAGAGAAATTCAATAGTACCAGACTTTTGATTTCAAGTAGTTTTTTTTCATGTTCATTATCCAGCATTCCCTCAAGTTCCCCTTAACCTCCTGCATAACCTGGCAATGACCTGGTCTTCATGTCACTGGTGCCCATTTGATGCTGAATGTGCAAATCATGTGCTCTACTTTTCTAAGATAGAAGAGAAATATGGTTTTTATCCTCTGACTTCTCCCCCACTGTGCTGGGAGGCCATGCTGGGTTATCCTGAACTGCTCTGTGAAGCAAGGAAGTGAGAGCAATTACTTCAGCCATATGCTCGAGACTTGCTCACTCTTCTGAATCCCAGAGGTAGTTTCCAAATCCTTCCCCTCGAGGGTCCTGACTCCCCATCACTTGCTCTGCAGTTATTTCTGTCATATCAGAGCTCTGAACGCTGCCCAGGATCAGAAGAATGGTGGTTTAATCACATTTTTTGCTGGTGAAAATATAGTGAGGATTTATTTTAATTTTTAAATGAAGGTACACAGGTTCCTTGGATAGTGATTCTCCCTAAATTCTAGAGGCAGAGTTAAAGAGGAAATGGCATATTGACTGACAAACCAGCTTATTGCCATTTCTTTCTGTGCTTTGTGGAATAATATCTTCAGTTTGCTCTGTAAGAACCAAATCAGCCTCATCCTCTGTGTGGTCAGTTCCTCAAAACCTTCCCCAAAGTATCTTTACATTGTTCTCTAACAGTGTGAGTAGAGTTTAATTTAGGCTTGTAAGTATTTTTCAGCCCAGCTGGTCCCAGACTGCACATGAGATCACAGTACAGAAGTTAAAACCACTTCCTAGTCCTGCTTACTTCTTCATGCACCTCAGGATTTATTTAGCCTTCACAGAGGCTCTGCTTTCCCAGAGACAGGAATTCCCTGTTACAGGAATGGCCCAGATCCCTGTGTCCTTGTCCTCCTTGCAGGAGTGAGCAGAATTATGCTTAATTGTTCTTTTAACATTCAGGAGTTTTACAGATGTGCTTGAGGCAGCTGTAGCAGACACAGGGAGGTGGGGCCAGGCAGGTGCTAAGTCAGGTACAAACACTGATGGGAGGAAATGGGAAGGAAATGACCATGAGGAGGTGAGTGAGGCTAGGAAATGATATTTTAAATGATCTTGAAACCTTTGTAGCACCCCTTCTCCTTCTCACTGCAGGGCAGGAGATGGAGGTAAAAGGAAGGACATAAAAGACACTTTCAAAACTTGTATTTGACACTCAAATTTCTTTAGACAGCATGCACACCAGAGAGTCCATGGACAAAGATTTCACCTCAGGATAGGAGATGGGTACTGTCTGAGATACTGCAATAATTAAGGAAGGTCTTTATTCTGCAAATAAAATCTGGCATAGTTTCCTCTAACTCCAGCACAGTGGTGCAAGTCTATCTTCAAATAAATATATTATTTCCTGCTTTAACTTTGTCAAGTGATGGAGCCAGTTCATATTTTATGCCGTATTTAAGGGTCTGGGAATCCTTTGAGCAGGGCTCTGGTGCTTTATTGGTTCTCTGCTAATCGAGAGAGATCCCACATTGCTCTGTGGTGTGCAAGGGGTGCCAGCACTGGTGTCCACATGAGCTCTGTACCAGGGTTTGGTGTGTCGTGACAGAGCTTCAGATAACTTGCAACAGTTGAGAAAACTCTGTTTACTCCTGGGAGAGTCTCATGTCTGTCAGTAGTTTCCAGGTTTATAGGTGTCACTCTTTTTCAGGTGAGGCATCATCTACACCACAGCACATTCCACAAAGCACCAAGCTGGACTTGATCCTTGAAGGTCCCTTCCCACACAGGCATCCCTGGCAGTGCTCAAGTCCACTTTGGATGGGGCATGGAGCAAGCTGGGCTAGTGAAATGTCTCTTCTCCAGAAGCACAGGTCCTCTGTCCACTCCATGTTAGCATGTAGCTACATCCAGTCTCTGAGGAGCCTCAAAGGGATCCCATTTCTGTCCCATTCCAGCCAGTGCTGCCTGCTCAATTATGCACCTGGAACATTATTCAGAACATGTGGCACCCTTCAAAACACAATATTAGAGCCCTGCTTTATCATTTCATGAAGATTCATTTTCAGAGGGTTATATCAACTCTATTTAAATTAGAAATCACATCCACTTTTTATGCCTGAGGATTCATAATAAGAACAACGAGAGCTCCCAGGCACAAATAAGAAGCGAGTGAATTTCTCATCATGAAATTACCACTGAGGTTATTATTGACTAGCTTTTGTTTTTTTTCCTGATCATTAATGTTGTTCTGCTTCTCTGGATGGTTTATGGGCAAGGATCAGAGTGAGCATCCCATGCAGCAAACACAGGCGAGAAGCAATCTAAATGTGAAATTAGTTAAGTGCTGTGCTGCTATTTAATGCACTCTTGCAAGCTTAAAATGTCAGGTAGGAATTTTGCTTAGAGAAAAGAAAATCTGACCCAAAAGGATGGGTTTTTCTATCAGCATTATACCTCACGAGATCATTTACACTGACACTGGGTATGATTTTTTTTTGAAGTATTTTATTGTTTTTTTAGCTGGTACAAATTACAGCACAGAGGTGGGATTCATTTGCCAAATTGTTACAAATGCGCAGAGCCAATTTTCCAATTAAATAAAAAATAGATTTATTTGACAATAAATTTGGTAAGAATTATAGAAAAGAGCCACAATGCAGGTTGTCAGCTTTCAAGCCCGGGTTATCGATAGCTGGGTGAACAGCAACCTGATCCCTAGGGTGTCAGATCTGCTCTGTTCACCTGGATGTCTCTCGGAGCGGGGAGCTTATATACAGTTTATTTCGCTGGGGGCAACTTTGTATTCAAAGTCCAAGAGCCTTAAGATATTCAATTTGTCGTCTTGGTCTGTCCCAGCGAAAAACAATGCTCTTCGAGGAAATGATGAATATTGATGAATTTTTATTTAAGTCCAGGAAGAGTGCTGATGTCCCTGAGATGGTGCATATCTCCATCAGATGTCTTATCAGAGTGGTAATGGCTGGGTGGACCTTCGTTGATGATAGCCTATCTCCTGCCTGGCCACAGCTTTAGTCTTGGAAATTTCTTCCTGGAATCTAATCAGTTATAGGAACTACACCCCCTTACAGGAATGTGGTTCTTCAGGGAGTGTGGTCTCAACATGTTTCAGTTTGACAAAAATACACATGTATATATTCTACACATACATTCTAATATCAAGTGATTACAAATCTCACAGACACGAATTAAAACACATATTTATAACACAAATGAAGATGCCCAATGCTATCTGCCATGTCTGGCTGCATCCAAAAATCTCCATGGGCAAGACAGAAATAGCCCAGAACTTATGAGTGACTGACCNATACCTCATGAGATCATTTACACTGACACTGGGTATGATTTTTTTTTTTGAAGTATTTTATTGTTTTTTTAGCTGGTACAAATTACAGCACAGAGGTGGGATTCATTTGCCAAATTGTTACAAATGCGCAGAGCCAATTTTCCAATTAAATAAAAAATAGATTTATTTGACAATAAATTTGGTAAGAATTATAGAAAAGAGCCACAATGCAGGT
>VWZV01000935.1:0-19863 GCA_013397155.1 Irena cyanogastra | reverse complement strand
AATTAAAACACATATTTATAACACAAATGAAGATGCCCAATGCTATCTGCCATGTCTGGCTGCATCCAAAAATCTCCATGGGCAAGACAGAAATAGCCCAGAACTTATGAGTGACTGACCTCTTCCCGGATCAATAGCTCAAAGACATCTGTGTTAGAGTCTTTCTCCAGCAGACTCTGCTCACCACAGAAAGGACTTGATTTTTTGGACTTCCAGGGCAATTTCACGTGGCCTGTGATACCCAAACTGCCTGGGAGTGGCAGAGGGACCCTGGAGATCTCTGTTCTAAGCATCTGAGTGCTGCCCGTGGTCTGCCTTGATTTAATGGGAGATCAAACACTACCACACAGCCACCACCTGCATGTGGATATCCTAAATCCTGAGTGCTGCCTGTGGTGTCAGCCTGGGGAGGCTCAGATCCAGCCTGTATTTGATAGATCCTCATCCAAAACCATGCGCAGCCATCAAAGGTCTGTTCATGTGGCTGATCCAGCCCCAAACACTGCTCTCATCACTTACAGGAATGCTGGAAAACAAATGACGTGGGCTGAGCAGGATGTGAGGGAAAAGTGCAACCTGTGGGGAGGTACCTGAGCTTGGATTTCGGGAATCATGGTGTGTCTGCTTTGTCTGGGCTACAGACAGTCTGACAACCACAGATGTACACTTGGCTGGATCATGTTGTCATGGATGGAGTGAGGCACTTAAACAGGCTTTAATCTCTCCCAGTTCTATTATTGGGTAAATCTGCAGCAGAACTGGAGTTCGTAACTGGGGCTGAATGGGAAGCTGGAGGGAGAAAATTTTTTTCATTAAGCAAGCAGGTGAAACTTCCAGGCTTCAGCTACCCATTAGTTTAATCATTAGGTGATAACAGTAGTTAAAAGGCATCCCCATTAAGGAAGGTCTCGTTAATCATTTTGATAAGAACGAGAAAAGCATATTTATCTCAGTGGCAATGAGATGTAAATTAGAGGAATTCTCCTCTTTCACCCCACTCACACACACTTGAGTTTTCCCTTAATTACTTGCGAATAGCAGCTTATTCAATTAAGCGGCAGAGCAGAACATAACCCCCTTCTCGTCTTCTTAGGCTCGCTCTTGGTTCTTTATGTGTGGTGCCAGAGATAAGTGAAGACCTTTCTCCTTACAACAGCCTTCTGGGTCAGCTGCATTAGCTTCGTTTAATAGAGGCAGATCTGAAGGACACAGAGAGATCAAACAACATTCTCAGAGCCATAGAGGGAATGGGAGGTGTCAGGAAGACCTGAACCCGCTTCTCAGAGGGCTGACACTGCTTGTCAAATCAACAGCAGGATTTTTCCTTCCTTTATAATCTGCAAAGTGGTGATAACAGGCTTCTCTGCATGGACCATTGGAAATTCCTGGAGGTGGCAGTGGTAGAAGCGGTTTTCCCCTGCTTTTTCATGATTGAAAGGAAAATCAATGTCAGTGGTATAGGCTACAGAGTGATGTGCTAAGCTGTTCCACTGTTGTCCTACCCACTTAGTACATCTATCACAGGCAGAGTTTCACTGCTCACTGAGCATGCAGTAGCCAGGAATGCAGTGCAAATGACAGCAGCCTGCTTGTCTAACCCTGTCCGACTAAACCTGAAAAAACTCACTTCGAGGTTCCTGTGTGAACCCCTGGGCTACTTGCTGTGTGTCCTGGGGTTGAATGAAGCTCATTCCCTGGCACAGAGCACTCTGCCCTTTGCCGTGGCCAGGTGGGTGTCTCAGTCTCCTGAGTGTGCCTCACCTGAATCCTGAAAGGAGGAGCTGGAAGGAGACTCCAGATATTGGGTGCTCACTGTCATTCCAGGCTAGAAACCTCCCTGCAGCATGTCAGGCTCTCTCTACTGCTGAGGGATGAAAATGTGAGTTTTTCACACATATCTAGAGAGTTGGAAGTGCTCCAAGGGTAGTCCACAGGCAGGACAGGACACAACCCCAAGCCTGCCAGAGTTCAAGGAGTGTTTGGACTATGCTTTCAAGCTCATGGTGGGATTTTTGGGGCTGTTTTATGCAGGGCCAGGAGTTGGATTCAATGATCTTTGTGGGACTCTTCCCACTTGGGAATATTCTATGATTTGATGACATCAGGGGCTTGGGCCACCGTCAGATGTCTGGACTGCAAAAGAGAGTCCCAGCAGCCACACGGAAGGTTTGGGTTGTCCATCCTCTGACCTCCTACAGTGTCCAAGGACCCAGATAGCCTGGGAGGTCCTGGCAGCTCAGCACTGCTGCCAGGCCTGGGATGTACAGGAGAGCCTTTTCTGGGCTGTGTGGGAACCAGCTGAAGCCTGGCAGCTGCAAGCTGGCCGTGCCTGTCCTGACAATGCCTGTGCAAAGCTATTGTCTGCCAGGGCACACACCATCAAATCCCTTGTTCTATTTGCAGCTCTCTGGGTTCATGCCATGTGTTTGAAAGTCATTTTCCCAGAGTAGGCTGACAAATATGAAAAGCCAAATGCCCTTCTGCTTGCAGAATGGGAGGAAAAGCCTAAAACCTTCCTTGCCTCTTCCTTGATATTCAGTGCTATAGCAGATGGCTGGAGTGTATAAATCCATAGGAATGCAGCTGTAATTTCATGTGAACTAATACCCAGCTGTTAAACCAGCTACTAGAGAGGAAAAAGAATCCTTTGAGCTGGTTTTAACAGACACCTGACCCCTCTGCTTTCGCTCGTCTTCCTGCTACCAAGATCCCTCACTGCTGCTGTGTGTGCAATTCAAGATGAAAAGAGCATCGAGTATTTCCTGCCATGGTCTGGGTGGATGGATGTAGAAGAGCTATGGTAAGGCAGGATGTTCTTGGAGCTGGAGTTTTTCTTGGATGTGAGCCCAGGATTTTTTGGATTGGGGGCCAATTTTACTGAAAGGTTCATGAACTCTTGAGGACTGGGCCCAGATTTCCTCTGTCAAAGCTCCACACAGCTCTACTGGGACAGACTGGGGCATAACATAGCTGTAACCATTCCATGAGGAATTTTGGCCCCGCAGGGTTCAGCTTTATTTTGTTTGGCCATAATTTCTGCAGGTGAGATGGGAGGTCAGCACCCTGGGGAAAGGGGCTGCAGTGCTGAGTTTTAACTGGGAGCCGGGTGCTTTACAGTGGGGTGCTGTACATGGAGAATTTAGAAGGGCTGGGGTTTACTTCCCATTATCTTCTGTGTCTCCTCAGCCATTTACTGCCATTCTTTGGTCCCTTTCCCTATTCCCCTCATTGGTTATGCCCACCATTCCTCCACAGTGATCAGGAATTGTCTCCTCCAGAACAGACCTTTTGCTTTCACACTGCTTTGGGCTCTGTGCCCTGGAGATGCAAAGCCAAGGGTGACCCTGTTGTAACTCACTGTAAGGCAAGGAGAGCCAAACCTGGTGAAATCTCATATACTGCTCACTGAGCAAAGTTTTACAGCAAAAAACTACTACCCATGAGAAGCTGTTTTGGAGAAGACTGACTGCTTTATTGCAAAATAGCCTGGGATTGATTGAACTGATGTTTACATGTCCAAGGATAATCAGGAATTAGGACCTGGAGGTGACAGAGAAGCTAAGTTATGTGATGGTAGGGACATTACCAGTGGGGCCTGAGTCCAAAGGTCTCTGCTTAGCCATCTTCACAGTTTTAAGGCTGCTTTGGGACTGACTTGAAAAGATAAAGGGCAACACAGCAGTTTCCTTTCTTCACTTCTCTTTGATTCTGCTCCCACTCTGCTGTCTTCCCCACATTTCCAGTTCTAGTTCCCAGTGCACAGCTACATTTCCTGCCATCCTTCAGGTCTGACCTGAAAGCTGACATAGAATCACAGAATCACTTAGGTTGCAAAAGACTTCCAAGGTCATCAAGTCCAATCTTTGTCCAAACACCACCTTGTCAGCTAAACCACAGCACCGAGCATCATGTGCAGTCATTTCTCAAGCACCTCCAGGGATGGTGACTCCATCACCACCCTGAGCAGCCCATTCCAAAATTTGACCACCCTTTCTGTGAAGAAATTCTTCCTGATGTGCAACCTGAAGCTCCCCTGGCACAGCTTGAGGCTGTGTCCTCTCATCCTGTTGCTGGTTACCTTTGAGATCCTCGTGGAGATGTCCCTGGTGGACAGAGAGAGAGGAATTAGAGAAGGGACAGATAACTGCCTTGTACAGTAGCCTTGAGATGCTACAGGTAGTCCTGGGGCCAGGGGGAGATGTTGTTCCTCCTGACCTCTGTTAGCTGGAGGTGGCCACGTGCCCTGAGGCGTGCATGTTTCTCAGCCTTAACCAAGCTCTGGAGATTCTGCTTTAACTCATAAATAAGAGAAGTCAGGATTTTCATGTTTCTCATGTAGAATGTGTTTCCAGAAGGCCTGAGGTGCTCTGGTTTATTGGCAGATCTGTAGCCTGTTCAATCACAGGTGAATCAGAAATGGATGTGTTGTACAAGCTCTGTGAGGTCTGGACATCACAGCCAGAAGTCTTGTGCTCCTGCTTCTCTGGATATATTTATTCTTGGATTTAAAAAGTATTTCTCCCATGCACTCCTAATTGACAAATGAAGGAAATTAAGTTACAACATTCTGGGGAATAACAACTTCACTGCTTGATTTCCATCATATGTAATGTACTTCATAATTTAGGCACATGCTGAAGTTCTTTGCCAAATTATAGCTTTTCTGAGCAAAGAAAGTGCAGTTTTCCACACTTTTGCTGTAATGTGCTTCCTTGCTGGTAATACTGCTTTGACAAATGCACCTTTCTGCTTACACTGATTTGATTCATTTTACACTCAAGTTCTAACTGTGTTGGAAGAAATTGCTCATAATTTTTGATAAACTTATCAAAGAATTTCCTTCCAATAGAGTTACATTTTCAGGCAACTCCAGGTGATCTATTGTCCTAAGTTCCGTGGAACCTCACCTTACTGGAGAGCAGTGGAATTTGAATAATTATACTGTGCATGGATGTACTTGCTGTGAAGCTGGCAGTAAATATTACTTTTCTACCTCATCTTTCTTTTCCTTCTCTGGAATAAAGAGATTTTTCTTAAGTACATTATACCTTTACCACGTTAACTTTTTGTTAATCATCTAAGCCATTATACTTTGAACACATGACTCAATGTCTTTCTAGGCTTGTGTCTGCATGAAAGAGCCATTTATCAAAAAAGTGCCTTTGGGAGAGAGAGCTTTTCCACTGAAATGGAGATTATCCTATTGTTTGACAGATCCCATTGAGATCATCTACTGAACCCAATCAAGGACCTTCATAATGATGTGAAATGGTAATAATAAGGCAAGGTTCTGTTTTCCTGACTCAGCCAAGAGAATATAATTAAGTGAACATAAAAACTAATTTTAGAAGTGCTGTCTAATAATGTGGCCTATTTTGCTTTTACAGGCTCAGTTGATTCCATTCTCTTATGACCTGACATTTCAGTGTAAATGTTAGTATCTGAATTTAAAACAAAACTGGTGGGTTTTCCCAGTTTTCCCAGGCAGGTATGCACTTTCTAGCTGATGCCAGGTTTTATGGGTTTTGGATTGTTTTTTGGTTTTGTTTTTCTTTTTCTTTTCTCCCCAGGTAGTTACTTATGATTAGAAACTCCATACATTGACATCATCACAAAGGCCTGCGTTCTTGGTAAAGGTTTGGGGCAATTTGGTGACAGGCTGGCTGTACAATGTCCTTTCCATGATACTGACTGCCCCAGCTCACCTGCAGCACTTCCCTGAGCACTGAGCATGTGGATAACATATCCACCAGCCCTGTCTTGGGTATATCCCTCTTCCTGCTTTGTATTCCTCCACTTATGCTGGGATAGAGCTTTAAGGCAACTCTTATCAGGTGCTTGTTTTCATCCTCTGTTGGCTGATGTCATTCTTTCTTGCTCAATAAACCCTTCTTTCAAAAGCCAATAAATATTGCATTAGTTGACTTGTCAAGGTCACCTCCTCTCAGCTTTTCTTCTCTGACTTTTTTATTGTCACATTTATGCCCATGTCCATGTTCGTGCAGCATCTATAGCACCACCCTGGCCTTAGTCTCTCCTCTCTGCTTGTGTGGAATGAGGATCAGCTGGCAGCTGTGTTAGTCAGCTGGGAATTTTATCCAGAGAATCCCAGAATGGCTTGGGTTGGAAGGGACCTTCAATATTATCTTGTTCCAACGCCCTGCCATGGGCAGGGACACCTTCCACTGTCCCAGGTTGCTCCAAGCCTCATCCAACCTGACCTTGGATACTTTCAGGGATGAAGCAGCCACATCTGCTCTGGGCAGCCTGTGCCAGGGCCTCACCACCCTCACAGGGAAGAATTTCTTCCTAATATCTAATCTAAATCCCCTCTCCTTGACCATTACCCCTTGTCCTGTTACTATGGGAAGGGGTAGTAAAAAGTCTCTTCTTGCAAATAAATTGTTCTTGTAATTAAATTTTATCTTTTGCTGTCCCTATTACCTTTCTCAGTATTTTTACCTTGGCTTCATAAAGAAAATAAGTTATGAAGAATACAAGGAAGTTGTGAATGTAATCTGTTTTCAGGTGGGGAACACAGTTTGATGTCTAAAGCAAGCCAAGGGTTCAATAATGTGTACAACTGTCATTTGAGAGCAGTGAAGGAGGAGAAGAGAGGTGGTGGCTGCCCCGTCCCTGGAAACTTTCAGGTGTATGTTGGACAGGACTCTGAGCAACTTGATCTGGTTGAAGGTGTCCCTGATCATGGCAGTAGGGTTGGACTTGGTGACCTCTAAAGGTCCCTTCTAACCCAAAATAGTCCATGATTCAGTGATTTATGGCTTGGCTGGCTGCATTACCATGGGATGGCCCGGCACCCCACCACGAGGAGTGAGTTAGAGGAAACCATTTGCCTTCCCTTCAGGAATAAAGTGAGGGAACCCACTAAAATCAGCACAAATCTGCACTTACCTCTGATAGCTTTTAGTGGGAGAAAGCAGCTCCATTCCTGGTGCTTGGATGGCAGTGTAGCAGTTCATGCCCTTAGTGCTGGGCTTCTGTTTCAGCCCCAAGAAGGTTTTTGTTGTGCAGCACAGCAAGGTCATTAATCAACAAATCAGTAAAAGCACCATGAAATCATGCCAGTGATGCCTGAAATGGAGAATTTTTGTAGGCAATAACATGGCTGAGACTGGAACACTGGCAGTGAGGTGCTTTCCAGGGACAGGGCTTGTGTGAAGGGGTGGCAGCACTGCCCTTTGCTCTTTTAGGTGGTCACAGTCACCGACCTTTGCTGCTACTGCTGTGAGAGTGAAGGACATGGAGAGGCCATTTGGGATCTCTAAACTGTGAGCTCGGAGGCTCCACTACAGCAGTGGCTGAAATGCTGCAAGACTTCTCTGACTTCCACCCACAAGCGTGTCCTGAACTCCCGAGAGTTAAGGAAGAAGGGGATAACGGCCCCATTAGTGCTTGAGTCAAGCTGTGGAAGCATTTGAGTACTTTCTTTTTCTTTCTTTTTCTTTTTCTTTTTCTTTTTCTTTTTCTTTTTCTTTTTCTTTTTCTTTTTCTTTTTCTTTTTCTTTTTCTTTTTCTTTTTCTTTTTTTCTTTCTTTCCAGAATAGATACTCAGGAAGGGTTAATCCTGGTCTCCACTGATACCCTGTACCTCCTTGCTGCCTCTGCCACTTTGTTCCTACCAGGGAGCTCTGCTCTGGCAAGACTTGTCATACACATGAGGGAGTCTCGAATTTCCAGGTGGGCTCTGCAGTCCCCGGTTTTGGAGAGGTTTGAGAGGTTTCCTGGCTGAGCAGGAGAGGGCAGCAAAACATAGAGGTTGAGAGAGAGAGGGAAAAATCCCCTCGCTGAGCGTGCAGGAGTTCATATCGCAGTTTCAGGAAGGGTGCACTGGTGTGGAGTGGGATTTGGGGTTTTCTGGTGCTGCCAATGAGGATGTTTCTGCAGCCTGGACGAGTTTGCTGGGGTGGGCAGTTTGCTGTAGCTCACACTCAGAGCAATTCTGCAGAGAACACCAGGCTGAACAGGGAGAATCCCTGGTCCTTGGATGGTCAGAGAGGTGGAAAACTTGATGACCTGTAGAGAATATGTAAGAGCCACCTGCCTCAGAGAACAGCAATATTTTCAGTGAGAACTGTGAATGTGGGGCCTTGGAGGAGGAGTTACCTCTCTTCTTTCTTGCCCTGTGATGTGCAGCCAAAAGCTTCCAAACCACGGAACAGGACGAAATCTCAACAACAACAAAAAGGGATCAAGATCTTGGCAATGATGGGAACAAACACAGTCCATATAACAATTGGTGTGGAACAAATAAGGAGTGTTGAGGAATGCAGTTGCTGTGGCAACCTGGTAATAATAGATAACAACAGTACAGAGGTGGAAATAGAAGTGAGAACAAGAAAAGCATTGAGAAGTATGAATATGTGAGTCAAAACCTGGAGCAATAAAATTGTCAGAGAATTAAAGCTGAAGCTATGCAACAGCATTGCTATGCTGCTGGTATTTAATTTGGCTGAAGTATGGCCAGAGACAACTGCCCCTGAATAAAACATCAGAGTTTTCATGCATGGTGGGTATGGAGAATATTAAGAGGTAAGTGGGGAAAAATGGTTATAAATCTGAAAGCACAGGAGAGATGAAATGGACATTGGAGCATCCTGGAGTCACATCCCAGAGCATTAGGAAGCACCAGTTTGGCTACACAGAACAGGAAAGGGGTTTATTGCACTGGGACAGTGGTAGGAATTAACAAGAGGTCCCAGGGTTGTGTGGGGATATAGAATGGGACACAGTATAATGCACAGACCTGGCTTTGAGCTTAGTAATTTAGTTATTAGACTTCCAGGTGGAGAAAAATCTTCAGTGAAGATCCTACTCCCACCTCAGTGACTGCACAGATCGTCCCTAGCTGTAATTCCTGGGATTTGTTTGGATCAAAAGCTGACATGAGGTGACACTCTGTGGGTGAGGCTGGTGGAGATACTCTGCCACTGTCCATTAACATCCCAAGGGTGCTGTTCAGAACTAAGGTTCTGGAGATATTCCTAGTTTTTCTGCACACCCTTGCAAGGATTAATGTGCAACCTAACCTGATTGCTGCCATGACTTTCCACTGCATTGAATCAGGAGTCAAAAACTGCCTTTTTGTGGACACTGCAGAGGATCACAGAATCACAGAGTGGTTTGGCATGGAAGGGACCTAAACAATCACCTTGTTCCAACACCCTTCCATGGGCAAGGACACCTCCCAGCAGAGCATTGTACCTGAAATAACACCTTATTTCCCCAGCAAGGAGGCCAAATAACTTACTCCAATACAAGGGGAAGGTTGTACAATGAGGGCCTGTAAATCAGGAGGGAAAAGGGCAGCCGTGGCCAGGCAGTGGGAAATTAATTGTCGTGGCAGCTGAATGTGATTTGACACTGTTAGTTAGCACATTAGTTTTGATGGTAAATAAATGTCCCTGTCTGTGGGAAAAGGTGCCATTTTGAAAATTGCTTTTGCAGCAAAATGGAACTTTAGTGAAATAAGAAAAGAAAAAAACCATCCAAAACATCAGTGATTGTACAAACATTATGTTGTGAAGTAATCAATACTACTCAGAGAAAAGATGAAATATACTCATTTTCTTTCATCTCAGCATATTTTCACATGGCCAAAGGAACTGTTACTATAACAGGGAAATACATAAACACAGTATTGGAAAGATGGTAATATAAAATTAGGGTGAAATAAAACAGAGTGAGAAAGTCAAAACAAACCCGCTCTGCTTTACTGAAGCAAAACACTTCAACATCAGAGCGAAATGAAGAAGTCAAAACAATCCAAATTTCTCTTCAGATATTTCACCAAAATCAAAATATTTCAACACAATGTCTCTGTTTCCAAGAAATGTTGTTTACAGGTAGAACATTGTTCTGTAACAAATGTTTCCAACTTATTGCAAAGCTGGCACACCTGAAAGGTGGCATTTTGTGGCTAACAGAGTCGGACAACTTTGTTTTTGTTTTTGTTTTTTTTTTTTTAGTTTAGGAAACTCCATCACAAGAACTCACTGTGAGAAGGGACACGTTCAGTGTCAGTGAAGTGGGGACTTTCTGCTGTGGTTAATGCTGTTTTCCTGATGTGCTCATTGGAAATTCAGCAAACATTCTCTTCTGCTCCACGGGCAAGCAGGGAGGGAAGGATTGTCACTTCAGCACCAGTAACATGGGAGTGCTATGGTTATTAGCAACAATCTATATTTCAATACTGCTTGGAGTAAATCAAATAAGATTAGTGGCTCATTATGTTAAGCTATATGTAAATAAATAGGCACAGAGTGTTTTGTAAAGCAGCCTTTATCTACACCAACAAGAGGACATAAGGGAGACCAAGAGGATTTTTTTTATGGCTCTGAATTTATAGAAGGGGGAAAATTTATGAATAGCTATGATTATGAATAAAACTGGCTGAAAAAGACAGTTAAATTTTGGCTCTTTGAGGCCAAGGGGATTGGCTGTCTCATGAGAGTTTGATGTTTTGTAGAGGGTTTCAATGATTTTACCTTAGGATTGCCTGTCTGCTCCAGCTTTACCACAGAAAGCGACTTGAAATCCAGCTCTTCACTGGGACATGTTATTCATATGAAATTCCCACTGAAATGGTTAGATATTGTCTCTGGAGTCAGTCTCTGGGATATCATCCTTGTGGAAATCTCTAAGATGGGATTGCAGAAGTCTGCTTACTTTTATGGAATAACAATAGAAAAATTGTTAATACAACAAACAAAATGTTCCGTGGGTTTTTTTTAAACCTAACACAAAATTATCGAGAACTACTTGTGCATTCTCCTCCAGCTGTAGCCAAATGAGCCCAAACCAGTCTGAACTGTTTGAAAGTTAAATTCTTGTAAGTCCAGCCTGTGGCACAGTCAGAATCTCTGCATGTTTTCTGTGTGCAGCACAAAGTACTTACAAAAAATTAAAATCCAGAAAACAAAATCAAACCCGCTCTCACATCCCCATTTGTTCAGCTCACATGGTGACCCTGCACACATTGAGAGGTTCAATTTACACAACGAATTTTGGGGCAAGATTTTCTCTTGGGAGCTTCCATTTAAAATCCTTTATTACATTCCTCTCTCTTATCCCTTTCTTTCTTCCCACATGGAATTGAGGCTACCAAATAAAATCCTTTGGAGGTAGGGGAATTTCCCACACTAGAGTGTCTCCTTACTTTGCAGCTTCTTGATTGTTGCACTATTACAGTTTTTTGCTCTAGGAAATGTGAGTTCTTTTTCCTAGGAAAGCTAGCAAAATCCAAGCTGCTGTGGTCCCAGAGGTCACTGACAGTTTTCCTGGATGGTTTTCTGTTCCCCATGTCCCAGAATGTCGGGGTTTTATGTGACACAGGGACTGGATCTGGAAAAGAGAACTGAGCCTCCTGTAAAATGAAGCTAGGATAAATCCATATTAAAAGCCAGTTCACTCTGTGGCAAGGACAAATCAGACCTGCTGCTCCAAAAAGCCATCAGATTAACAGGTGAAATGTTTCGGGGGGACAGAGGGGAAATTTGGCAACTGATATTCATCAGAGCTGCATTTCCTGCAAAAAATTATCTCTTTGCAGCTGTCCTTCCATTTAGAGAGAAATCGTCTTCTAGCATCTGCAAGAAGGAAGGAGTAGGAGTGGTTACTCCATAATTAATTATTTTCTGCATTCATATTTGGAATGTTTTTTATCTTGAGCAAAATAACAACATCACCTGCCAACTCCCCTGCTCCCCCAACAGCAAAAAGTGCAAATGGAAATGGATGATTCTTGACTATTTTTCTGCCCTTTTTAGGTTACATAAATCTCAGGTTTAAAGCTGGAGGCAAGCAGAGCCCCAGAGGTGCAGGAGATAAATGGAGGTGAGTGGCTGTTGGAAATGGGGTCTGCATGTGTGGAGGCTGCACAGATCCATCCTCCCTTTGGCAAACCCCATTCTGCTGCTGAAGGCTGCAGACCTGCCCCCACCTCAAGGAATTCACTCTGGCTGCACTTAGGGGATTATTAAGGCCTCTCAGGTGCCTTTCCCACCAAACCCTTTCCTTTCCACTGTTGGAAAACGTGGCAGGACTCACAGTCACATCCCCTCTGTAGTCCGTCACGACTCTGGGCAGTGGTTCATTAGTTTTGATAGAGTCTCAAAGTCCTTTCTATGCCATTTTGGCATTAAAATGGCTCAAGGCTTCTTAGCAAGAGGCAGAACTGATTAGGGTCAGGAGCTGAGCTGCTCCTTCTGTGGGAGATCTTGCATTGTGTGGCAGGATGGAGATTTGGGATGGAAAGCTGTGAAGAGATGGATTGCTACACCACTACAGCAGCGAAGGATTTGGATTTATCCTGAGAAACTGCCAGAGATCTGAGCCTTCTCTCAGTTGTAACAGACACCCTTTTTTCCACAGCAGAGCTGTGGGGATGTCATAGGTGGTGTGTGGTGACAAGCACCCTTGTTTGGTGTGATGGAGGAGAGGGGACACTTTTGTGTGTCCAGAAAAGGGCAACAGAGCTGGGGAAGGGTTTGGAGCACATCTGAGGATGAGTGACTGAGAGGGCTCAGCCTGGAGAAAAGGAGGCTCAGGGGGAATCTTATTGCTCGCAACACCCCCTGAAAGGAGGGTGTTGCCAGGTGGGGGAAGATTCTTCTCCCAGGTGACAGGATGAGAGGAAATGGCCTCAAGTTGTACCAGAGAAGGTTTAGATTGGATGTTATGAAACTTTTTTTCATGGAAAGGGTGGTCAGTCAGTTGAGCAGACTGCCCAGGGAGGTGGTGGGATCACCAAAGGATGTCACTTGGCGACATGGTTCAGTGGAGGACATGGCAGTACAGGGGTAACTGTTGGATTCAATGATCTCTGAGGGACTTTTGAACCTTAATGATTTTATGATTCTATAAGAAAAGCAGGAGCTTGGAAGGCAGAGGAGGATAACATTTCTGCAAATCCTATTACTTGTAAGTTCTCAAAAGCCATGTTTTTGATGTGTACCCAAAGAATGAAATCAAAAAATTGAAATGAAATCAAAAATTCCAAAAAATGAAATCAAAATTCCAAAATCACACTTTGAAAAACTCATAACTTTTGAGCTGTGAAGGGATGATGGATTCTTCCAGGAAAAAGGAATCATATTGTGGCACCTGTGTTCCTCCTTGATCCATGATGAAGGCAAATGTTCTTGAACTGTTCATAACTGAGGTTTCTGGAACCCAAAATGCAGGGGGTAGGTAAATTAGTTGTCTTCCTTTTATTTTTGCAGAAGCAAGAAAATCTCTTGCTAAAAACCCAGCAAAATCCAGCTTCTAGTTCTGATTTTTTTTCTCTAATAAATGAGCGCTGATATCTTATTTTCTTCTGGGCCTGAGGAACTGTGCAGAAAGCAAAGTTAATTTAACTACTGGGACAAATTACAAGTTTATTCCTTAACAAACAGAACAAAATATTCAAGCTTATGGCTAGTAGCAATGGTTCAAGAGGGCTTGAATCCTGGTATAGTCTCTGGAGACAAAATTTTTCTGAAGAAACAAAAAATAGAAACAGGCAAGAATTTCCTCTCTACAGAGAAAAAACACTCAATCAGTTTTAGTAGATAAAATGTTTTCTTAACTCCTATGGCATTTCACAATTGATGAACATTTCCAAAATAGAGATAGTTAAAATATTATCTCTTTCCCACAAGTCTTTTTGGCTTAGCAGACTGCTTTGTTACTGTTGTTACTGTTGTTACTACAGTAAGCTGTTTAAATTTGTAATCTCACCTCTCCACCATCTATGCTGGGATGACTAATTAACGTGGCTGCCATGTGTAATTGAATAACACATATCTCGTACCCTCACATTGTGTTTTGATGTATTTTGCTATCATTTTGAACCAGGGGGATCCAAAAGAAGACAAATATTGTTGTGCCAGTCAATGTTTTCGCTCATCTAAGGAACAGAAATAAACAGTCTCAGGGTCTCTTAGCTCTGTCTGTCAATTAAAACCGTAGGAATGAGCCTGGATGCTTTTCTACCAGGTCACCTCTGCAAAATTGTGGTTATTAAAGACCAGATGATGGCCCTACAATTAGGAAGGTGGTCAGAAAAGAAGTGACTAGAAACTTGCTCCATTTTTCCCTTAATTTGTCTTCAAGAAAATGGACACAAATTCAGGGCTTTCTTTCACTATTTCTCAGAAGAAATAACTCCAAAGTTATTGCATGGAGGAATATTACAAAATGCTTTTTGATATTAAAACTCAGGTACCAATGCCTGGAGAACCTATTTTCCTTGAAGAACCTGTTTTCTTGAAAACTTTGTCAAACAGTTTTTCCCAAATCCATGGCATCTGCAGTCTCCAGAGCCATGAATCTTTATCAGCAGCGGATTCTCTGAGAATGCCCTCTCACCATTCACCAACAGACCTTGTGCCTTGCCCACCTTGCTTCATTTATTATACTTCAGATTATTTAAAATTATTTTTGAAGCATTGAACTCCTGGTGGGGAAAAGAAAAGCCATAGAGATGTCCAAAAGAAAAAGGAATCCTCCATATCTAAATGGCAGAGACTTTTTTCCTAACAGGAATAGAGGGAAGTTTGACAGGAACCTCAAACATTAGTTTGAGTGTTGAGTTGCTAGTGAGAAAACAAATGCAGAATGATGATGTGAAGTGCCTGGAGATAATCTGGCAATCTAAAAGAATATTGGATATTTATGCAAAAATGGATATTTATAAAAAAAAAACCAAAACAAAACAAACCAGAAATGAAAAAAGGGCAGAAGTGAAGCATTCATCCACCTGAATGCTATGAAATAATTTAATCTGAGAGTCCTGGAAATGGTGCTTGTATTTAGATACTTTAAGGTTCCACCACACCATTTTGAGAATTTACCTCTGTGTTTTCCAGAGGGAATGCAGGACCTTTATTGAGTGTGGGCTGTTTTCTCTCAGGGCTGAAGGCAGGACAGGCAGCTCAAGAGGTACAAGCACGTCTGGCTCTGTGAGAAAAGCAGACATCCAGGGGAAAGCAGTTTTTGTGCTGTGAAGCTGTTAGGCATCAGCGAGCTCATGTCTGCTGCCATTCCTCCTTAATGTGTAAGCCTTAATTTACACATTTTTAAAAAATTTTTCTTGCTCTCACACTGAGCACCAGCACTTCAAACACTCGCTCCTTGCCTGAATCCTGTCAGCTATTTCACTCTTCCTGGAGACACTCTGCAGGGTGCCTGCCCTATTTCTCCTTCAGTCTCCTCTTTTCCACCTTTTCCATGCTGGCCAAAGCCTCTGCAAGCTTGGGTTAGACATTGGACTTGGTGATCCTGGTAGGTCCCTTCCCAGCTGGGATGTTCACATGGGTATCAAGTGATAGGACAAGGGGGAAATGCCCTATGATGGAGGGAAGGTTTATATTAAATATTTGAAAGAAATTCTTCTCTGTGAGGGTGGTGAGACCCTGGCACAGGTTGCCCAGAGAAGCTGTGGCTGCCTCATCCCTGGAGGTGTTCAAGGCCAGGTTGCATGGGGCTCTGAGCATCAGTGGAAGGTGTCTCTGTCCATGGCAGAGGGTGGGACTGAATGATCTTTAAGGTCCCTTCCAACCCAACCCATTCTATGATTCTGTGATTTCATTTAAACATAAGAAAATATTTTTTGCTTTTCTTTTCTTTTTTATTTTGTTTTGAAGGTAGAAAACCAGAGCAATTTGCCCAGAGATGTTGTGTCTCTCTCCTTGAAGATGTTCAAAACTCAGCCAAGGAAACTACTCTGGCTGACCCTGTTTTGATAGGAGGGTTGGAGTATGTGTTTTCTGTTCTAAACTCAACTATTCTGTGATCTTCTGATAAAAACATCCTAAATTATTTCAAACTAGTCTCTTTATACCTGAAGATTAAAGCAGGGAAATGAAAAGAGGAAGACTGTTAAGTCTAAGGTTTTATCTAATACTCTTGAACTTCTAAAAGCTTTATTCTTTCTCTTTTTCTTTCTTAGTCAAGTATTAATTAGGTTAGGACCATAGTTATATGATGATACTCTTGCTATTCCCTTGTGTACAGTGAATAGAAGGCACTTCATCTTCAGAGATAAAGGCTCCAAAGGCTTTTCCTTCTGTAAATCCGAGGCAGCTACAACCCTTCAGCCCCTGCAGGACTCTTCTCCCGGAGTCACAGCTAAATCAGTGCCACACTGAGTAAACATGGGCTCTGCCTTACAGCACGGACTGTTTTGGAAGAAAATTTTGAAAAACATTTTGAAGTCTTTTCACCAGTAAATAAACAAAAATCCCCATAGCTGGGTTGTATCCTTCCTTATCTGCAAGGCTTTATATGCGTACTCTTATTTAAATGTCTTTGTAAGTGTCCAAAAACTTCTCTTTGTTTGGAGGATCATATTCTAGTAAGTGATTTTATTTAAAAATAGGTAAGATTTAAGAACTGGATGCAGTTTTTCTGCTTTTGCATGTGTTGTTAGTAATACCTTCCTTGATCATTACAGTGCTGTGGCAACACATGGAGGACAAAGGACTGTTATTATTCCTCCTCTTTTATTTTTTATAACCTGAATTTATTTATCTGTGACAACAGAATTTTTCCCAGATAAATTTAGAGCCTGAGTCTCCTGCCATCGCTGTTGGTAAATGTACTCCCCTTGCTAGGCTTGAATTGCATCACAGAACTACTTCCAGGGAATTATCGAGTCCAATAACCATCCATCACCCTGGCAAAGTCTCAGCCCTCTCACATCTTTGTTGACCACAGCTATTGCAGCCCTGCAGCAGAGAAATGAGCTCGCTGAGGAGACTCATTTCATTTTTCTAAGGACCTTAAAGATGATGGTGGGAGTCTAAAACCAGAATGAGCATTTGTGATGCCAGGAATGAACAGAAAGCAGTGGTAGGAGTTGGTCTCAACAGATGTATTTTTTTCAGCAGGAAGGTGGGATGTTATCAACCCAAATGGATTGGAGATTGAGCTCCTGGAAGTTGTGGGAGGTGGAGGTATCACTGTGATGATGCAATCACAAAGTCCTTCCTCCACCTGGAGGAGAAGAGGAGCTGCAGTGGGGTGGTCACTGAGAGTTCCCTTCCCATTTCCAAGAGATGTGGAGCCCCTTGATTTCATCTGCTCAGGAAACAAACCCATGGTCTGACTCAGACTTATTTTCCAACTATTCATAAAATAGATCTGGTTGCCATGAAATGATAAACTGAAGAAATGAGGAACTGATGACGCTTTTGCCCAGAGCAGAGAATGGGGAGGAACAAAACAGCTTTCTTGTGTCCCATACTTCCACTTTTATCCACTGCTTCCCATAGGATTGCTGTGCTAGCAGCACTCATTCAGCAAGCCCATGGATCTCTTGGATTTTTTGTTATTAAATGTATGAGGCATATCAAAAACGCCTTGGGTCCTATCCTCAAGTAGGAAAGTTCCTAAAATCAGTGAAGTCGCCAAACCAGATGATGGTAGGGTGTATCAGAGAAGAGCTATTTTCTCTAATAATCTGTCCTTATGCCCCTCTATGACTCCCTGTGCTTGTCACACCCTGGGGTAGGACACCAGGACCTCTGACCTTGGCCTCTACAGAGGCTCATCTCATTAGTCATCTCCAAGTTCTGGAGACCTTTCAAGGTTATAAACAAATGGCCAAGGAGTCCTGAAGTCAATGTGCAGTGTTTGTGTTGTGTGTCCGGCCTCCTGACCCCTCCTGCTTCCAAGAGGAACTTTATCTGCTCCAACATAGATGGGAATCCATCCAAAAATCTCCTCAAAACACAAAGGAGTTTGGAAGCTCAGAGTCTGTGGAGCAGTGGCAATGAACTGTTGGTAATTAGGCCAGGCTGGTAACTAGGCCCTGAACAAGTTGGTATAGTGGAAGGTGTCCATGGCATGAGATGATCTTCAAGTTCCCTTCCAACCCAAACTGTTCCATGAAGCTGAATTCTCACCCACATGATATTCATCTAGTACCTAGCTTTGAAGAATTTGAACTACAGCATGGTGTGTTCAACATTTGATTAAACATTAAATATGCCTAACGTGGATGTCAGGCGTTGGCAGAAATCTTTTCCAAAGAAATTATTCCCCACTTTAAATTACAGCAGAAATGGAAAGATTTGGAGCCTGAGAGAGACATTTCCTTTTATGAAAATGCTGTCACTGGCAGTCCTTAAGGTGGGATCAAGGGATTTAATAAATGTAATTTACTTTTTATTGCTGCTCAGAACTGGAGCTACTTTGGAGTGAAATGGGGATGTGCTGTGGGAAAGTGCTACCCTAAATCTCTCCCCATCAAACAAATCTGCCCCAGAGTGGTATTTTAGGGCAGTGTTTTGAAACGGGAAGGGTAAATCTGCAGGAACCATGTGTGCCTCTGCCCTTTTGCTCTTTTAACCCACTCAATCACATCTGATTCTTGTAGCTCAGAAAAATTTGTCCAGCTGAATTGTCTGGGAACTATTGTCTCTGATATCTTTCTAAGGAAAGTTGATTAATTAGTACATTACTGAGTCTTGCTCCTATGCTGCAATGGGTCTTTGCTTTGCAGAGGGAAGATAGGCCCTGTTCCAAGTCCTTCCTTCAAAGCAGCATCTCTAAATTTTAACTGTTAGCTAAAGGCTGCAATTCTCAGGCAGTCAAGAGTAGCTTTCTCCTTATTCATTCTCTGTTAAAAGATAATTTTTGCTATTTGTAAAACGTAATATCATCCAGAAAATCATATAGTTACTAAACTGAACACCTGGGAATACACTCCTCAAAGGAAACTTAAGTTAGCCAAAACCAGCATGAGGATTTTTCCTGCAGCAGGGCAGGACAGAGCTTAAAACATCCTTCTGCCTGACAGGCAGCAATGAGTCTCTGGGAACCAAGAAATACAGCAGGAAATATTGAACTTGTAAGGAGAAGTGGTGTGGAAAATGCTGAGAAAAACACCTGCTACCAAAATTGCTGATCTGTGTCATTTGCAACATCCTGAGGAAGGTTTTAGCGTGTTTTTTTTTTCCTTTCAGCAAACTGCTCACAAGGCTGGTCTGACTGGGGTTTGCCTGCCAGCAGTGTGCCAGCAGAATCCTGGATGGACTCTACCTGCCAGTAACTCACAGCCTCTGGAGTTTCCAGTGCTGGGAAATGGCAGCCAGAAAACCAGATTTCTATCCTCCTCTGGGGAAGAAACACTGAGGTTTCACTCTGAAATGCAACTGGACCACTTTTTGGAAAATTTAAATCTCCCGTGGTATTGATTTGGCCTTCTTAGATGTTTGCTTAAAAAAGGTCAGCAGTGATCCACGAAATCATCATGTCCAGCAGCTGGTCCAGCCACAGAAGGGAAAGCTGGGACTGAAATGGGCTGAGAGTACTTAGGCTAGATCTTTCCACTTCCAAATTTTCCCTGCCATCTTCTCACAAATTTAATACTTTTAATGAAGAAAAAATAAAACAACAAACAAAACAAAACAAACCCCAAAACCTAGGGAAGAGAGAGATATGCCCGTGGCATACTCCGGACCAAACTCCCACCCCTCACCCCTGAAATAAAGAATGGACATTTTCCTTAACCCTCCTTTGTTATTAATCTCTTTTTAAAAAACAACTTTTTATAGTCTTTCACAGTAGCCATTGGATTAAGTTCAAATGCAGCTTTTGCCTTCCTGATAATCTCTCTAACGGAGGTCAGGGAAAAGGGCTGGGACCCATAGTGGGCTGGGTGGGAAAAGCACTTTGGCATGGCACAGGGCTTCCTTGGGGATGTTTCAGGGAGGAACACACAAGGTATGACAAGAATGAGCTGCAGGTCATTGGCAGAGGAGCAAACATAAGGAAAGTGGAGGGACAAAGACCTTAGAAAAGGATTGGCATCCAGGGGAATCAGCACGGAAATCACCAGGCCTCTGGGAGAAAGGG
>VWZV01000933.1:13363-39285 GCA_013397155.1 Irena cyanogastra | reverse complement strand
AAAAAAAGTAAAAAGGAAAACACCTTGAAGAGAGTACCTGGCTTCGTTTTCAGTCTGTGAATCTGCTTAAATTCAGCCTAAGAGGATAAAAAGAAAGAGGAAAAAGTCTTATTTTGCGTTGCAGGATTGCATTCAGATTGATTTTGTTCACTTAGGTGATTTGAGATTTCATTTGTACCGCTGTTATTGAAGATCTAAAAAAACACTTGTTTATGGCCTTTTATTTCCCCCATTCATTATGCATATATAAGTAAGACTTTATTCCAAGAAACTGCAGTGTAGACGGTGGGCCCAAAGAACAGTTCTTGGAATCACAAGTTCTAATTTTCTCTGTGACCTTGATGATAGCTCCTAGTCGGTCTTCATTTTCCAGTTGATACAATGAGAACATGCAGTTATAACAACAGGTTTAGCAGCCTCAAAAGGAAGAAGAGGAGCAGAACTTTGTGGAAAAGATTTTAAAAAAGGCTGAGGCACTGTGTGCCCCTCTTCATCACTGTCTTCATTGATAAGACCTGTGTCCACAAATCCCAGGTTCCAGTGAGAAAATCTGATGTAAGAAAGACTTGGTGGAAGAGGATCAGGTTCAGGAACATTTATATTAACCAGGTACACACAAGTCAGTGAGATCTGACAGGACTCATCTGTGAGTGCTAAGGGCACAAAGCAAATCACAGAAAATTCTAACAAAATATGAGAAGTAACAACTTTTTTGTTTGTTTTTATGTGTTGTGGTTTGGGGGTTTTTTTGTTGGTTTTTTGGGATTTTTTGGGGGTGGTTTGGGGTTTTTTTTTGTTGTTTTTTACTGGTTTGGGGTTTTTTGTTTCTTTGTTTGGTTGGTTTGGTTTGGTTTTTTGCTGTTTTTTTTTTTTACCAGCAGTGAAAAAACTTGCCCAGAAAGGTTGAGAAGTATCTGTCACTGCAGGTAACTAATCTTGTTTTGAGATCTGACCCTCCTCTGCATTTGGTGATCTCCATAAATGTGGGTTCACTGCAATTGGGTGGTTTATCTTTCAAAGGCAAAATACAAGACTTACATTTTGAATTCTTAAACCTGGGATTGTTTCTTACATTAACTATTTGTGCTCGACCTATAGTAGAACAGAGTTTTTCAGACATGTGTAGTAGGTATTAATTATTCAGGGACTAAACTGAGTTCTGAAGATATAGCTACTAATTATATACTACCTTTCTCTGAAGCTGAGTTTGTATTACTATTGCTTTGGCTGGTAAAAGACTTGCAAGCTTGCAAGCATATCATTATTATGAACTTCTCACAAATTGTATCATGAAAGCTGTATAAAATAGATAATGCACTGTGTTCTACTTTACTTCATAATTTGAGTGAAAAACAACCCTATTACTTAATCATCTCTCCTTTTCTCCTTTAGAAGATGTCATTAACAAATCTTTTCAACTCAGTGAATAAGTAAAATTATATATTCAGAGTGTAAATGTTTTAAAACTCTAAAAATGTATCTAGAATAGTTTAATTGAATCCTGAAGATATGTGGAAAATTAAAACCGCTCCCAGCAAATTAATAGTAGCTCTGAATATTCAAGTAGCAGAGTGAAAAGTGGTCTTGTAATTAGGATTCAATGAAAGTAAGCTGCATTTATGGCTGTTATTCTCAGCTTTTTGTGATACTTCTAGGGACATGATTTTGTGTTCTTACTGTATTTTCCTAAT
Organism: Irena cyanogastra; assembly: GCA_013397155.1. Classification (NCBI taxonomy): domain Eukaryota; kingdom Metazoa; phylum Chordata; class Aves; order Passeriformes; family Irenidae; genus Irena; species Irena cyanogastra. The sequence continues at coordinate 37,594 of VWZV01000933.1, read as the reverse complement.
GAATGAGTGCAGCTGTGCCTTTTAATTCAAAGGATACATTCTTTTAATGTTAAGATTGACAGCAACTATGCAAAAATGTTATCTTTAAATCTAGTTTATAAAACACATGCTTTATTCTATCAGCCGCTGTTCCTTTTTTTCTTACTGAGCTTTTGTTCATGTTTTGATACCAAGCATAGATGTAGCTGCAATCGTATGAACTGATATAAGCATTTTTATTCTTTTTTTTTCCAAGAAACATTAACAGCATTGCACAAAAGGAACAACTAACAAATTAAATTTTGCCAAGACAATAAAAATGGGTTATAAAAATAATAGAATTTATATTATTCCAGGACAATATAGAATTCACAGGGTTTTAATAACCAAATGAAACCCAGCAGCATACAAGGGAGAATGGTGTAAATTCCTTTTTAGAGTTATGAAAAAAAAATAGTAGTCGTAACTAGCATTCTAAAAAAAATGCAAGTAGAATTTTATTCTTCCTGATTTGAGTAATGTTAATACTTTATTAGTGGAGCTGGGTGCATTTGCTAATAGATTTGTATAAGACTGTCAGTTCTAAAAATACTCTTATACAGTAGTGACTTAGCTACTGAATATCCTGAAAGACTTAATCACAGTTTTCATATCAAGTTGTTATGTCAAACACTCCATTTCTACATTGAAGAAAAGGCCAAGTTGAAATATCTTTGTCTCTCTGTAAACTGATTGTCATTGTATACACTTGAAATGCTGAGTGTTTAATTCATGTTTTGTTTCTGAATGTGGTTAATCATTTTAGGCAGCTCATTATATAGTGAACTGTCAACAGCATTTACAAAAAGTGACCTCCATCTAAAGCAGTACTAGATCATTGCTTCTTGGTTTTTTTGTTCAAAAAACATCACTGACAGATGAATGTTGTGTTTTAGTTTATTTCTGGTGTTGAATGAATTTAGATGTCTATTTTTAATTTTTTTAATAGAAAATTATTTTAAGTTCTATGGAAAAATGTTGAAAATAATAATGAGTGTTGAATAAAAAGCTTGTTTATTGATGTATACATAAATACATTAAAAATACCAAATACATTATTGTTTGAACAACCTTGATCGTAACTCATAACACTGTACCCACTTTCAAGAAATAGCCCAAATATAATTCTTTATAGCCTAATATAGTCTATTTACTGTCATATGTTAGTAATAACATCTAATCCTTTTCTCTCTGTCTCTGTCTGTCTCTGTGTCTGTCTCCATGTCTCTCTTCATGTGTTTCTCTGTCTCATTATTTGCTTCTCTCTGTGTCTCTGTCTCTCCCTCCCCCTGCACCTTCTCTCATATATAAACATCTATGGATTTGAGAATTTCAATTGGCAAGAAGCCTGAATGTGATTCAGAAACTGAGGGTTTGTCCTTATACTGTTAGCATAGGGCTCCAGGAGCTTTTGCATTATTGGGAAAATACATTTGCCTTCACCCCTAGCAACACTGTTTCACCATAAAACAGGAATAGAATTTCCAAATATGTATTGCAAGCTTTACTGAAGCCATCTTAGATCTCTGTCCAGAGAATATGAAAACCCATGTGACAACAGCTGAAATCAGAGAAAGCAGAAGAGACTTTTGTCTGTTTTGTAGAATCACATAACCACAGAACAGCTGAGGCTGAAAGGAGCCCCTGAGATTTTCAGGTCCAATCCCCCTGCTCAAGTAGTCACCTAGAGCCTACTACCCAGGATTCATCCTCCAGGTGTGTTTTGAGTGTCTTGAAGGATGGTATATATGATGTATGACTACACAAGGTAGCCAGGAAGCCTGCACTAGTGCTGTGTCACCCTCACCCCTTACAAAGTATTTTCTGGTGTTCAGATGGGCCCTCCTGTGTTTCAGACTGTGCCCATTGCCACTTGTCAGGTCACTGGGCAACACTGAAAACAGCCTGGCTTTGTTTTCTTTACACCTTCCCTTCAGGTATTTTTATACATTCACAAGATCACTGTCTGAACTTTCTCTTCCCCAAGCTGAAGGGTCATAGATTTCTCAGCCCTTCTTCACAGATGTTCCAATCTCTGCATCGTCTTAGTGACCCATTGCTAGTCTTGCTCCAGTAGCTCCAGTACTTTTTATCTCTCTTGCACTGAGAAGCTCAGAACTGGACACAGTACTTCAGGTGTGCCCTCACCAAGTACTGACTAGAGAGGAAGGATCACCTTCCCAACCCGCTGGCTATTTAGGGGGATCATCTCCCCTAATCTGCTGCTCCCCAGCTTTCTGTAATGCAACTCGTGATCCCATTTGCCTTGTTTATGGCAAGGCCCGTTGCTGGTTTGTGTCCGATTTGGTGCTCACCAGGCCCTTTTCTGTAAATTTACTTTCCAGCTGCATGAGCCTGAGTATATATTGGTTCCTATGGCTGCTCCTACCCAGAAGAAAGACTGTGTGTCTCTTTGTTGAGCTTCATGATGTTTGTTTATTCTTTCATTTACCAAAACCAATGGTAATAAAATGATATCCATATGTGGAGTATTTCAATGAGACCTTGTTTATATTGTAATAGACTCTTCTCTGAAAAAGTTTGAGATACCTTTTCCACTTTAAGTTTAAACATCTTCACCATGCCCAAAATTCTCTCCACGTATTAATTGCAAATTTTCCAGTGATTTGATGTACCATTGTGTTCATTGAATGTATGTTAAGGTTATAAGCAAATGAGATAGCAGCATTGCTATTATTTTGAGAATTTATTTTCATATGCTTAAACACTAGTTTAAATAAGAATTTTAAAATAGCCTATTAAAAATAAGCAATGTAAATCAAGTGCAATTGTAGCAAAAAGAAAATTCCAATTTCTGACCACCCTCTAAGCATTTTATTTTTCCTCAGCATAGTTTTTAAACTGAACATTTTTCATCGTATGCAGAAAGTCAACATATCTGCATAGTTACAAGATAAGGGTGACAAAAAAGTTTTGAAAGAAAAAACATACCTAGTGTAAGATGTCACTTCTGACTGGAGAAGTCCACTTTGGCATCATGGTAATGTGTGAGACAGGAAGATGGAAGCATTTAACTATTTAAAGAAATGAGGCAGATATTAAATTTTAGTTTAAGATTTTCTAGTATATATTCTCTAAATGGTATAAATTAGACACAACATAGAAAGAAAATTTATAAGCCAGAAAGAAAAGATAATAAGACATACTTCTCTTTAATTTTTCCCTGTTGTAGATATTTTATAGTTCTTTTTGAGACTGTTTTAAATTAAACTTGTGTTCTTTAATGATTACTAATTTTTAGCACTAACAAACAAGTTTTCAGTTCCTTCACCAACGTATTCATTTGAACTCTATCTTCCGTTTTGCACAAAACAAACTCCAGTTGGAATGAAAGCCCATGGATGAGAGGGGAAATGAATTTCCTCTTAAAGTAGTATATTAGCTAAACCTAGCATGCTAGCAATTGTTAAAACTTTTTATTAAGCTTTTATTGTTGTTGAATTCACTGCTCTAGGAGTTTAATTTCAGCAATATCTATTCTTCATTAAATGAGAGAGTATGCTGAACATGAAAAGAAATATTCTTGACTCACTTCAAGAAGCTTCTTCAAACAATTTTCTATTCCAAAGTAGTTACAGTTTTCTGGTATATTTGAAACTATAAAAAAATTATACTATTTGGGCATAGTGTGTTATATCGTAGTGTGAGAGTAATATAATGTGATAGTGAAACCCTTTTGAAAAGTCTGACTGATACTTCTAAGAAAACTCGCACCTGTTGAACAATTTCAACAAGAGGAAAAGAAGAAAGTAAATAGAAGAGTCAAGACTGAACACAAAATAGACCATGAAGAGAAACAAATAACCATTAATCTGGTCAAAACATAAAAAAGCACTGTATTGGAAACTCCATTAGGGGCAGCGTAGTATATTCACTCACTAAAGATCTTCAAAGATCTTTAGTAGTTGGGTAGTTGCTAAACACAAGAATTGAACATAAAAAGAAGGATCTTTTCAGTTACTGAGTAACAGATCTCAAATCCAACAATGAAAATCTGCCATAGCTTCAAGTCCATGTGGGGGGAAAAAACTAATGCCTAGGAAGGCATAGTTTTTGAGGAGCAAAATTTCAGTCTTTTATTTCCTTTTTGCTAGAATTAGGGTGCTGTCGGTTTTCTCAGTGAAAAAAACATTTCGTTTTTCCTTTAGGTTGTTTTTGTCATGGAAATGTAAAGTAAACAGTTGAGAAGAACAGGTTTCTGAACTGGTTGACATACAAATAAAGTCATCCATAGATGAGTATTTGGAAATATTTTTAAGATATAAATTTTGTTTGTTTTAATAAGCAACCCTTCTTTCAAGAATATGGTTCTGAATTGCTTCATGCTATTGCCATTTTTAGAGCTGCTGAAGTATAATATGCAAATTCCAAGTATTCATCCAATGAGATCCTATTATTCATTAAACCACTATGTAACAGTGTGGTTTCACTCAAGATATTTGCCCCTTAATTTTGCTTTAGAGTGAGAAAAGCACTCTGAAGCAGAAAAAAATTTGAACATAACATTTCAGAAATGTTTTCCTAGCTGGAATAAGCTGTTAAAACTTGTTCTAAGTACAATTCTGACCAAATGTTTCTATAGATTAGAATGTCAGGAACATAGATTTTCTAATTACACTGACGTTTTAATACTCAGCTGTTTTGGTGTATAAGCTGATTGGTGGTCATTCTTGATAATTATCAAGAAGGTTAATGGAATAGCCATCTTTAGAAATAAGAAGAAAATCCATGGAACTACAAGTCATTCAGCCTCACATGAGGTCTCAAGAAAACTATGAGGAAAACATTTCAAAGACATCAAAAGCAAGGAAGAAGCTGGTAGGGATTTACTAAGGACAAATTATACCTATCTGAGTCCATTGACTTCTGGGGTGAGATCACTAGTTTGGCTGTTAAAAGTGCGAGGAGTGGATGTCATTTACATGCAAGATCTTTGGCATAGTCTCTTATAGTCAAGTTGTTGTGATATAGAGTGGATAGAGGACCACAAGTATTGTTCAATATTTTTGTTAACATCTGAAATTATAACAAACAGTGCAGTATAAGTAAGTTTGTGGCCTACATCAGTTATGATGTCAAAACTAACTTGGAGGATGTGGTTAATATGCTGGAAGGCAGGACTGAATAGCCATTTAAAGGAATGTGGGCAAGCTCGAGAAATGGGCAAACAGATTCTTCGTGAAATCCAACAAAGGCAAATGCAAAGTCATGTGCCTGTAGATTATACGTTATTATATCCACAAGTACAGATTTGGAGTTCACCAGCTGGAATGCAGATTGACAGAGAAAATTCTGGATGCAATGGATAGCAACTACTAAGCAGGAATAAGCACTGCACAACTTGTGGCAAATTAGCCCACCACCCCTTGAGCTACTTTAGCTAGGGTGCAGCCAGGAATATCAGGGAATAGATCCTGTCTTCTATTGAGAATGTGTGAGACTCTGCCTGGAGTTCTGTATTCAGGTCTGGTCTACCCAGTGAAAGAAGCCTAGACTGTGGAAAGACTGTCCAAAACTGTGGTCAGATTTGAAAGACTTGAACAAGTAAAAGATGAAAGGTTCTGTGCTGTATTAGTATGGACCAGAGCCTCTTTTTTGGGACTAAGTGCCCCTAGTGCTTGAGAGACAGGATACATATCACAAGGCAACATGTGGTTTTACCTGCATGACCACAGAGGTGACATAAGAAAGTGGGATGGAAAACCCACCTCTGCCGTTGCAGCACGGGTTGTGACTTGAGAGGAAGAGCAACCACTACAGAAAATTCTTCAAGGATAGGTACCACTCCAGTTTCCAGTGGACATCCTCAGACAGAATAGGAGGGTAATATTACTTCTAATTCTCTTGACGGGATCTCCATTTCATACTTACAAGAAGTGAGAAACAAGTAGTATGACCAGAAAGAGAGTGTCCCTGCCTTCAGCCAGGTGGAGGAAAAAGACAATCAGATCTATTGGACGGTGTGGATCCAACGGATCTGATGGCCTGGGATGTCAGGCCTGCATGAGTACAAGGCTTTGGCTGATGCCAACACACAATGTATCCTGAATCCATCAAGATATGTAAGGGCAGAATCCATGTGTATTTCTGAGTGACAGGGGATCGCAACAGCTGGCTGTACTGGAATCTGAAGTGAGCCTGACTGTGAACGAGTGGCAAAAACACCCCACTGTGACTCATCCAGAGGTCCTGTGTATCCTTGCCACAGATTACCTCAGGGCAGGGTATTCCACAGGCCCTAAAAGGGCATCATTGGGCTTTTGTGATAGCTGCTTTAGAGACAGAGGAAATTAGACAGCTGAATTTTCTCAGCCTGTTTTCTCAGAGGACTCTCCTGCTATGGGGCTGATGAGAGCCAAAGAACAACAGCACAGTGTACCACCAACAATACAGCACCAAACAGGACTCTGTGATCACCATCCATGAGATGATTCATGAAATGGACAGTCAGAGAGTGGTAAGCAAGCCTCACTCACACTTTAATAGTCCTATACGGCCAGTACTTAAGTACAGTGAAGATGAAGACTGACAGGAAACTATTGCAGCCTGAATGAAGCCACACCAACACTGAATGCCACTGTGCTGGACATGCTGGAACTTCAGTGCTCACTGGAATCCAAGGAAGAAATGTAGTGCCATCATCGACACCGCTAATGCCTTTTTCCCCGTTCCTCTGTCAGCAGAGTGTAGGCCACAGTTTGCTTTCACCTGGAGGGGAGTCCTGCACACCTGGAATGGACTGTCCCAGGGGTGTAAACACAGCCCCACTATTTGCTGAATGATCCAGACTGCCTTGGAAAAGGGAGAGCTCTAGAGCTCTTGGAGTACATTGATGACATGATCATGCCATATTATTGGAGCAACATAGCAGGGGAAGTTTTTGAGAAAGGAGAGAAGATGATCCAGATCCTCTTGAAGGCTAGTTTCCTGCCCAAGAAATCGGTTTTTAGGAGTAGAATAGCAAGATGGACGTTTTCAGACTCAAATGGATGTGGTCCACAAAACAGCAGCTATGTCCCCATCAACCATCAAGAAGGAAACTCAGGCTTTCCTAGGTGCTGTGGAATTTTGGAGGATGCCTGGTCCAGATTACAGTCAGACTGTGAGACCTCTCTATCATGTGACACAGAAGAAGAGCAGTGTAATGTGGAGTCCTGAATAACAGCAAGCTTTTGAACAGGGTATTGTTCATGCAGTAGCTCTTGGGCCACTCAGGATAGGATGTGATCTGAAAAACTGGGCAGAATATCCTTCCTGGGGTCTACGGCAACAAGTACCTGGGAAGACTCAAGGATGACCCTGGAGGTTCTGGAGGGCAAGGTATAAAGAATCCAAGGCCTGCTACACCCCAACTGAAAAAGAGAGACTGGTAGTTGTGGGGACTGGAGCTGCTTCAGAAATTACTGTCACTGAAGCACAGCTTCTTCTAGCATCTCAACTGCCAGTGCTGGGCTGGATGTTTAAAGGGAAAGTCCATCATTGCTACTTGGAGTAAGTAGATCATGCTGATCACACAGAGAGCTTGAACAGGAATCCCTAATCAGCCAGGGATCTTGTAAGTCATCATGGACTAGCCCAAAGGTGGATATTTTGCATTGTCATCATCACTAGAGGAGAAGGAGAAGGTGACATATATGCTGAGAAGGCCCCAATATATAACCAGTTATCAGAAAACAAAAAGCGATATTCTATTTTTATGGTAGTTCCTTCTGTATTTTAGGGATACATTAAAAGTGGAAAACTGCTGTACGGCATTCTATGTAACAAGTTGCAGACGTTATTGAAGGACAAGGTGGATCAAGTCACATTGCAGAGCTCAAAGCTGTCCAGCTGAATTTAGCTATTGTCGAACAAGAGAAACAGCCAATGTTCTACCTCCGCACCAACTTATGGATGGTAGAATATGCTCTGTGGGGCTGGCTAGACCAATGGAAAAGGAGCAAGTGTCAGCACAGTGGTAAATCCATCTGGGCTGCTGAATTGTGATGAGATGTCACTGCCTTGGTGGAGAAGTTAGCTGCAAAAGTACATCATGTAGGCTCACACATACCAAAGTATGAGGAGCATTACAACAAAAGATAGGTACATCAAGCTGCCAAGATCAAACTAAGTCAGATCTGGGTCAGCAACACTAGGGTGAATTATTTCTGCCTTGGTGGGCTTATGATGCCTCAGGTCATGAAGGAAGAGATGCAGCATACAGACAAGCTTGTGATTGAGGGGTGGGCTTAACCATGGCCACTACCTGCCAGGTTGTCCATGCACTACAATCAAGCAGGCCAAGAGGGTCTTGTGTATGGGTGCCAGCATTCAAAATACAAGTATGGGAAAACCTGGAAGAATGATTACATCACACTCACACAACCTGCCAAGGCAAACACTGCACACTTACAATGGTGGAGACAAACACTGAATGGCTGGAGAGGTACCCTGTGCCTCCTGCCACCACCTGGAACACCATCTTGGACCTTGAAAAGCAAATCCTGTTGAGATATGGCAGCCCAGAAGGAATCAATATGGACAACGGGACTAATTTGAAAACTAACCTGAAAGACACCTGGGCCAGAGAGCGCGACATTGAGTGGGTGTATCATAGTCCCTGCCATGCACCAGCCTCTGGGAAAATTGAATGGCCTAATGCCAAAACCCACCTTGAAAGCAGTAGGTAGTAGGACCTTCAAACATTGGGATCTACATTTAAAAAAGGCCCCCTTGATAGTTAATACTAGAGGCTCTACTAATTAAGCTGGCCCTGCCTACCACAGAAGAGGACGCTGTCCCTGTGATGCATATGGGAAATGTGTCAGACAAGGCAGTTGGATTAGTCCTGCTTCAAGAAAAGGCAAACCTGTCTGTGGGATCCTCTTTGCTCAAGGACCTAGGTGCACTTAATGGGTAGTGCAGAGGGATGAGGAAACACAATGTGTACCCCAGGGGGATTTGATTTTTGTGTGAGAAGAGTCTGCAGTGTTGAATTGTATGTTACTGAATGACACTGCCACTGCATGCCATAACTTCTGAGGACAATGAGGATGGACTGCTCCAGGTACACCAGTCATAAGTGCATGATGCAGCTCTCGATCACTCAAGAGCAAACCATACCTCCTGCCCTGGGAGGCATCTAGGATGGACAGAACCCATAGTCATGGCCTAAATTATTTCAACAGATATATAGGAGGGATGACTATTGACTATGGAAATTATATGTGTGCTGGTATGTAGGTAGGTAGATAGGTAGATAGATAGATAGATAGCAAGATAGATGGATAGATTTTTGTGTATATATATGTATATAGTAGTGTATATATATATTTGCATACATTTATATATATGTATATAGTTGGAAGGTGCAGGATCTGGGCATGACATAATGTCCTGGTTTAGGGCAAATCTGGAAGAAAAGTGTAGAATAGTGTAGAATAAGGGGTGGATAATGTCCCGGTTCTGCTCATGACAAAGTTAATTTTTTGCAGTAGCCGTGAGCGGGACAGAGCCAGGGGCCATGTGGGCATGGCCAGGAGGATATTCTACATAAATTTACCTAATTGCCTTGAGCAGGCATAAGGAACTCTGTCTTCCAAGGAAAAGGTCAGGGCTTCTGGTTGAGAAGAGTACAGCAGATGGGGGAAACCATTATGCACTATCACCTGGGGTCTGCAGTGAGCTTTTTTGCACATGAATCACTCTCTCTTCTGTATACTTTTGTTATTAGTATGGTTACTTTTATTGATTCTTTTCTTATCTCATTGCTGTTTCCAGTAAATTGTTCTTGGCTCATAATCTTTACCTTATGTGGCTCAAATTCTAAACTCCATCCCAGTGCAGAGGGAAGGGAGGGAGAAGGAGAGCAAGAGACTGGCAGCATGGTTTGGGAGAGTCTTGGTGGGGGCACTGGCCTGGGGAGTTCCACTCCTAAGCCACGATAGGTATGTAGTGGACAAACGTGAGGATGGATACTTAGAGAAGCTGTGGAATCTGCATCATTGCTGGAGTCCTAAGAATATCTACCCACTATTTGACTAGGGAGAGTCTGAGCCACCTGGTCTGGCTTACCCTGATGCATGGAGGAAATCAGACTAGACGAGCAACAGAGGTCTATCTTCTATCCTGAGCTACACTATGATTCTCTCTATTCAACATTTTAAGACTAAATGAAAAACTTGTGTATCTCTGCCCAGGATTCATTTCCTAGTACAGGTCTGTAAGTTTTAGAAAGCTATTGTTTTCCTCAAGTTGCATATTAAAAATGAGATTTTGACAATGTCAACATTCTCACAGAATATCTGCTAGAGTTTCTGATGTACTTGAATTTTGTTTTGTCTGATTTCAAATCCACCATAACTTCATACACAGTGTTCACTAAAATATTTGTCAAAAAAAGTAAAAATACGCCAGTCAGACCTAATTCTCAAGAAGGAAAAGTATCTTCCTCTCTTAGTCATGTGTCCTGTAATTAGAATGTTAAAAAAGAGATGTGGAATGACTAGTCTTAACTAGACTGATCAATATTGTTTTCAGGATCCCAGAATAATCAAGTGCAGTTTAAATTTAATTGTAGAATTAGAAATAAAGGTGATACTTATAATTCTGTCGGTGCTTTCAAGGTTTTCTTTTCTCAAAAAGTTATAATTTTTGACAATTAGGGCTGCAACTTTGACAAGTAATGGGGCTTTTATTTTTTACGTTACCCTTTATTGTCTGTAGTAACTCAAAACAGAGTAAGTATTCAGGTCACGTGTAACTGTTTACCTATCCTTCTATTTTATAGTAACTATTATGATAAAAAATAAGAATATTTGGTTTCTAAACATTCTTTTCTTATTTGGCCTTTTTGGTGAAAACTGTTCTAACCATGCCACCTACATTTGATATAATTTGATATCATTTGATATACATAATTTTTTTCTTTTGAATCAAACAAAATGCTCCTGATATTTTGTCATACATGGCTTTTCAAAAGTGGCTTTAATGTCACAGAGAATATTAAAACTGCTAAAATGTTGATATTACTGAAATAATTTCAATGATCTGCATGTGACTGTTCTGGATAATTTAAATGATCCAGTGGATAAAAAATAAATTAGTCAAACATTTTTGGATATTTTTTCAACCCGCCAAGAACGTTGATTTTTGTCAGACTATGGTATTTCATTGTCTTCTCAATCTAAATCATTCTTATTTTGTCTTATTTCATATATTCATGAGAAAATGGTAGGAAATATCATTTAAATTAATCTTCAGTAATTTTTAATTCTGCCTCAATGTCAGACTATTGACTTCTATATCATATTCATCATTGCATTGATTTCTGCATTTGAAAAAAGTAAATACAAAAACAAACAGTTTATTAGCTACTGCTTCATTTTTTAATTTTCATTCCAATTATAGGGGAAAAAAAGGGGGAAATACAGTGTAGTTTGTTGTAGAATTATGAGGAACTAGAGTTTATCTGAAAATATTTTCATGAAATACTGGTTTTAGAAATAAGATGATGCTCTTTTACTTTTTTAAAGACATAAGACATTACTTTACAAAAGATACAATGTGTTCAGGGGTTTTAGTTATCTAAAGCAAAATGAGTTTGTCAGCATCAACTCTGTACATTAGGCCTTTTTGAGCTAGTTCATATTTCCACTGAAGTTAATGAAAATCCATACTACTAGCAGAACATGCAAATTTAGGTAGCTTAACTTCTCTACCAGGATGAAATTAATTTTGGATCTGTACAGAGAAATAGCTAACTTCCCTATCCAGTGAAAACATAGTGTATTGCAATTTCCAAGTGGATGCTTTAAACCAGTCTTCCTGAACAGTTATGAACAGGTACATATATATCTCAGTCTTACCTTGTTATTCACTATCTGAAATGTTAGTAAAAATATTCAGCATAAGCTTTCTTTTCTTCAGTTCATGATTTTTCAAAGGATGTGTTCATTACGTGACAAACTTCAGTATCAAAATTCAGGACCCATTGTGTTTCACAAATAGATTTTTAAAACTATTGGTAGAAATCTTTTTAAGTGTTAGAGTTTGTAGGCGGTATTTTTATTTGTTTTTATCTGGTTTCAGATTTTCTGGTGGATTTTTTTCTGATGTGAAATAAACACAAAGTCTCAAACATATTGACAGACATTATCCAAGACAATGGAATTTGTGTTTTTCAAGTCAACAGGTATTTTAGAGAAAACAATTACATATGATTTGGAAGATGAACTTGAGTTTTACCAAAATAAGTGACCTTTAAATAGGATCCAGTTTGTTGTATGTAATATGTTTCACAGTACCAACTTTGAAACAAAATTATCTGAAAGTATCTCTGGGACTTAGCCTAATAGGGACCATCCAGCAGAATTTGAATGCTTGAATGCACTTGATGTTTATTGAATGACTGTAATTACCAGGTCAGCCTTGGGGAACATCCAGATTTCTCTACTCAGAGATAGGAAAGTTCTGGCTCAGGATCTGTGCTGGAAATAGGAAAAGTGCCAAATAAGGCTATCATATGTCCCACTGTATTGGGCCCAGGGCAGTGATTTTTCCTACTTGACATTCCCCAAATGTAATTCAAGAAATATTCTAATTTTAGTCTGGATAGGAATCTGCCAATTACATCTGGTTTATTTGGAGATGTCTTGAAGAGTTTGCTAAAGAGTTTGATAAAGTGAAGGGTGTAACTGAGAGTGAAGGAGTCAAAACATAGAATTGAGAAACTGTGATGCAGGCAAGGACTTCTCTGGGATTTCTTGAAACCAGTTGAGAGGCTGGGAAATTCTCAGCACACCAGACAGTGACAGAGAAGAAAACCAATTTTAAAAATGGAATTCAAGGTTACAATAAGATGCCACATGAGGTTGAGGGTTGAGTTGCAAAGCCTGCTCTTGAGATGATGGTGAGCTATGCCCATATATCTATTCAGAAGTTCCATGTTCACATACTACGTATATTCATAAATAGTAACACAGTGCAGTTTCTGGTTATGTTTATCACCTGAAATTCTGTTGCTACCACAATCTGGCATAAAATTGTCATGGAAAAACTTGGGTTCCAGTGCTCAGCAGTGGTTTATAAACCAATGACTTGTTCATTCCATGCCTTGTACTGCCTCTGTTGAACTACACACTGACAGCGAACAAAGGAATGGTGTTCCCTTGTTCACCTCTCTCTCACTGTTTGGGAAAATATATACAGTTTCACTCCAAAGTACTTATTGGTAGGAGAAAGCTAATAGGAAGTGGTTAGATTTATACAGTTATAAATGGAAGTATTAGGGGTAAGGCTATTTTTATGAATATCCATAACCTTAGTGGACATGAACTTTGCACCTGCTCCAAGTGCAAACTCATAACACTAAGCACAATATACAGTTTCATTGAAAGTATGTCCTATTAGTCTATAAAAATTCAGTCAATTGACACATTTCAAGTGTTTTCATATACTGTTACTCAAATACATTTTCCTGGTAGTTAATGAGCAGTAATTTCTAAATTTATATTTGATTTCCAAACCCAGTATGTTTTTCCCCTAGATATGTTAGTAAGATGGTCTAAATCTATTTGAAATGCTATGAATCTGTTTATAACATCAAAATTATTTCTCTGACAGTTTATGAAATTATGTTTATAGAAAACTTTACTGTAATTACTGTTCACCCTTTTGGTGCAAAGCACATCTGCAGAAAACTTAATAAGGGGATAATCAAGGGAAAAAAAAAGGAAAAGAAAATGCAGTCAGTCACAGTCATTTGCTTGATAAATCTCTTTAGAAGTAATACATACAGTGTTTTAATTTTGAGTTTGTAAGCATATGCTGTCATCTGAAATTTGTTAGCATTTGAGCATAGCATAAATCCATTTGGCAGAAAAGTTGTAACTCTCCCCTTTAGGCGCTCTGGAGATGTACATTTTAAGCTAAATCTACTTTGTTTGATGTATTGAATTATACTGAAATATAATATATAGTGTCAATTTATTTCAATTACTAAGACAGATACTATACATATATAAAATACCGTGGGTTATTTTCCCTGAAGGACAAAAACAATTTCTTAAACACTCTCTTCGCTACTGACTTTGTAGTTCAATGTGCATTGTCATACAGTTTTTGGGAAGTGTAACATACTAAAAAATTTAACTTGGATTTTCTCCAATGTTTCTCAGATGGTATAAAAATCTGTCTTGGAAAATCATAGAATGAACCATAGAACAGTCAGGGCTGGAAGAGACCTTAGAGATCATCCAGTTTCTAACACCTGTTATAGATAAGGACACCTTGCACTAGACCAGGTTGTTCAAAACCTCATCCAAAATGGCCTTGAACACTTCCAGGGATGGGGCATCCACAGCTTCTCTGGGCAACATGTTCCAGTGTCTCACCACTTTCTTTAGTGAAGAAAATTCTTCCTAAGATTGAACCTACCACTTTTCGTTTTGAAATCATTCCCCTTCATCCTATCACTCCACTCCCTGATAAAGAAAGCCTTCCTCCCTATCTTTCCTAATGGTCTCCACAGAGTCATCCTTTGTCCATGCTAAACAATTCCAAACCTCTCGGCCTGTCCTTACGGAAGAGGAGCTTCAGCCCTCTGAATGTCTGTGTGGCCCTTCTCTGGACCCATCTGAGTAGGTCCGAATCCGTCTTATATTGGGGGCCCCGGAGCCGGATGGAATACTGGAGGCGAGGTGCCATGAGAGCAGAGTAGAGGGAGAAAATAATCTCTTTCCACCTCCTGATCACATTGACCTTGGTACAGCTCAGGATATGGTTGGCTTTCTGTGCTGCAATTACACGTTTCTAGTCGTATACAATTTTCTAATCCACCAATACCCATAAATCCATTTTTGCAGGCCTACTGTCAATCCACTCATGGCCTGTCCTGTATCTATGGGATTGCCCTCACCCAGGTGCAGGACCTTAAATTTTGCATAGTAGAACTTTATGAGTTTTGACAGGCCAGCTTTTCCAGTTTGTCAAGGTCTCTCTGAATGATATCCCTTTCCTCTAGGATATCAACCACACCATTTAGTGTGATGTTGCCCACAAACTTTTGAGGGTGCACTTAATTCCACTATCCATGTCCCTGACAAATGGTGACTGTCATCAAATCAGTTAATGATTAAAATCCTTCCTCAGAAGTTTAATAAATTTAACTGGTCGATATTTGTCCCAAATTATGGAATGGTACATATCTCTATTGACTTTGTACATAGGACAGTGGTCCATTGCTGTGCTTTTACTGTATTTTTTGAGCGAATGTGGAGAAAGATAAGAGTAATAAACTTGCACTTACCGTAATAAACCAAAGGTTTTTAGTCATGTAGGGCAGGCTGATATGAATGCTTTCATTTCAGAACACCAGCCCCCCACCCCCATGCTCTGTAAAGGAAACAATATGAGTTTTTAGCACACATTAGCAAAAGTAAAGCAAGACATGCATATGCATCAAATCAGAAACCACTGAAATGTCTTCTGTCAGCCATTTATGTTTATTAGACTAATCTCCTCATGAAATGGTACTCCATTTGTCAGATTTCAAATTTACTTTCCTGTATGCTGGAGTCGCCTGATGATACAATTTTGGCAAACCGTTGATATTGAATCTACTGAAAAATTTTCCATGTTTAATGGAGCTATGATAAATCTGACTGAAATACAATTTAATGTTAAATTCAGAATTTTTATGTCTTCGATATAAACCCAGTTTATTTTCTCATTATGTCCAAATGATATGCTTAGAATTCTTTGAAATTACAACTCAAAGTAAATCTGTCTCCTTTATTTCCCATCCCTATTACTCAGCTGAAATATGCATATCTCCTGATAGTAAGAGATGTCTAGTTTGTCACGTGACTAAGAAGGAAGGGTAGAGTAGTTATTTTTAAAATATGTTCTAAACACATAGTGTATGCATACAATTTTTTAATATGTTTTATTCAAAAAAACAATAAAAGGATGGAGGATAAAAAAAACATCTTTTACCATTTAAGCTAAGGATGAACCTAGATATTGGTTCTCAGAGATTCATAATTTGTTTTTAAAACCGTCTATGCTGAGCAGACCGCCTTCTTTTTCTGTAGTTGCTACCAACACTGTCATCGGCTGGGTCATAAAGATATATTAGATCCTTGTCTCCAAAAATTTGAGTGGACTTGCACCTCAGTTACTTTTTGAGCTTTACAGAGTGCAGTGCTGTATCCAGGGGTTTCCAGGATACAAAGATGGATCAGACAGTGTTTCAGGTATTCATCTCAGCGCTTGCCCTGTTTGCAGATAGGTGATTGCTAGACTGTATGCTAGAACTCATCTACAGGAGATTAAAAGTGTCAGATAAAGGTCTTTATGCAGAGTTTTTAATATAATCTCATTTTATGATAAATGAAATTATTCTTTGTGCTTATATAGACTATAGTCTACTTAATGAAGATGGATTTCTTCTTCTTTTGCTAGGATTCATAAATCAAGCCTTAATTTCAGTTTCCTTTGTAAAGATCTTTCTGCTTTTGTTTTTAGTATGAATTGAGTAGAAAGGGACTTCAGAGTAGCATAGAGGAAAATGTGATAAAGTTTCATGCCATCTGAGGAACATGAATAACATTCAGCTCTATTTAACAAATTCTCTTTCATGTCCTAGTCAAAGACAATACTCCTTTTGGCTTTCTTAAGATGAAGGAATCTTAATATGTAATTAGTAGTGCTATTATTGCTGGTTGCTGTTGATTATTCTTACTTAGCTTTTCAGACATATCAGAGCATAAAACTAGAGAAAGTAAAACCAGTGAAAAATCAACAATTCTAACCTGTGATCTGAAGTCTTAGGCTATGACAACACATCATAGATAAATTCATGTTACTTTTAACTGATGCATCCAATAATCAAAATTCAGTAAAAAACTTTAAGTACCATTCATATTTTTACTTGATTTGTTTTGTTTATTTATGTGAGAAATTGTCTTTAAGAGAAGACATAGATTACACAATTTAAAGTGTAGTGAACTTAACCCCAGAAAGTTTTCAATATATCCTCAGTAGAGTGAAGAATTCACTGTCACAAATAGGAAGAAACATAAGAATTGCTACTGAGATTTCTTTCTAGCTTTCCTTGTAAGACCAACAGAAAAAAATATTTATTATTAGTGCTGAAAAAGAAGACCCATTTAATACTTATTTGATTATAATTTTTGATTACAATTGCTGTTATAAAATAAAATTTATTTTCTCATTTTCATTATGGGATCTCAGATGGGATTTTATTAAACCTTCTTGATTTTAACAGAGAAACTCTTAAAATGGAATATTAGCAGGCAGGTTTCTTTTCTGTAGGAAATTCTGTCATAGTAATTAGTATTAAATTAATATTCAGAAGAAATCAACTACTCTTTTTAAATTGCTTTCTCTTGTCTCATAAGTGATTGGCTGTCCGAAATGCCTATGGTATTTGTATCTGAATTTGAAGAGTAGGTTTTGAAATCATAGGCATAAGACTAAATGTGGGGAAAAGAGTCGATTTCATGAGATCACCCTTACTGCACTCACTGTGCTACAGAAATAGGCAATGTTACTCACAAGTTAGTTCCTACAGAAACTTTTAGCTACAGGAGAAGCAAACTCAGTAATTAGCTATAGACTGTATATTTTCCTGAAAAGTCCTTAAATACCCTATGAACTTGGATTAACTTTTAATATTATGCACAGTTTACAGAACTCCTTGATATTCTTAGAATAGCAGGAGTTGCTCAAAAAATGCACAATTATAAATAACTGTCATTGTGTTCAAGTGCTCTCTGAGTTAAACTCAGTGTCTTTATGGGTTTATGTGTGCTCAACAAGTTATTCTAACCTTTTGAGACGCCTGAATATCATTTCTGTAGAATATTAGAGTAATACTTTCTTTTACGTATGTGTATGTATCTCAGAGAAGGCAGTCTGTACAAAGGCAAGACTTAATCTCTGTAACTGCATTTTTGTCCACTTTTTTTTTTATTATTTGCTTTGGTTTTGTCAATGATATTGTTCCTAGGGGAATATAGAGAAATAAATTTATTGTAGATGTGATCTGTTTGAAGTTGTTGTGAAGGCATGATCTTGACAAGTACAGCCTCTTATGAGAAAAGTTTGGAATATTGTGCTTTGAACTATTTAAGTGGAACTTTTGTTACAGAAATTTCTATGTTGTCTGCTTTTGGTGTTGTAAAGGTTTCCAGGGAAGGACACTAAAGATCTTGCCAGATTTTACCATGCTAGGATTCAGAGAATCAGTTTAAGTGCCTCAAAGACTGAACTACTAGCATGAAGTGACATTTGCTCTTTGGCATTGAAGTGTGAAGGAAAGAAAAGACAAAGTGTGGTCCAGCTTCTTTATTTTTGTGATCCTGAAGCAGTGAGATGAGAGAATAGTGTCAAACTAAATGGGTGCATTAGAAAAGAACATGGTGCAAGTGTAGTAACTTTTAAAGTAATTAAGAGATAACCTCAAGGATAATCTGGTTTTGCTTTGGTCTTGTAATTAGAGAAAATTTTCAAGCAAGTCTTTTTTTCCTGTTGAATAGGACAATCCAGTAAATGTTATGAAGTTCTATCCTTCATATTGATATTTATATATTTCTTGTATAATCTATTTCCTATATCATTTGTATAATAAGTTCCTTCAATGCCTAAGAAATATATAATGGTTTACACCTACCTGAGTCTAAAATTTGAGTTTAAATATACCAGCCTTATATAAATTTGGTGCATAATTAAATCTGATTAATTCAGCTTAATTTAGCTTTAATAATAAGAGAACTAAAACAGAGATTGGTGTATAAAAGAAGTTTATATATTGTATTCTGTATTCTGGGGTGATTGAGAAAGAACCCTGTGAATCCTACATTGTCTGACTTAGTAAGAACTTTATCTTATGTCTCAATCTTAAATGACTTCAGGTAATAGTGACTTAGGTCAATCAACGTTTTGCTGAATAAGCTTCTGTTCCTGTCACAAGAGCCACAGTAAAGGCAAAGGAAAAAACCTTTCAGTTCTAAATCCTTTTTTTTTTAGCAGGCTAAGCTGGAAAAGTGAGGCTATCAATTATTTTAAAATGTGGTGGTGAAGGATACATGAAAACTACCAATATCTTACTTATGTAACAAAACGTCATATTGTATTTGAATGTAATGATACCAACAATTAGTAGACAATATGAACCCCAGCTTTAGCAAACTGTTTCAACTCCTGGCAGTTAGAAAAAGAATAAATACATGTATATAGAGTTCTGGTAGGGGTTTTGTCTGAGTGGGAGTTTCGTGGTTTGTTTGTTTTTTCTTTACTATTGTCCTTACTGAACTGATGATCTACAATCACTAGCTTTGAAGAAACTAATAAGAAGAATTCTTTATCTACCTGATAAAATGTGGGCTTCTCAGCCAAGGGTTCATAAACAGTACATCAATGACTACTGAGTAGTCAGCGCTGTTGAAAATACACTTAATGAAAAAATCAATCCGATATTCAGAAAAATGTGGATATACTAATGCAAAATATTAAAGAAATTATTTGACAGAAGCTTGATCCAAACCAAGTTGATGAAAATCCCTTAAGCAGTGTTTACAATAAAATTCCCCCACAAATGTAAAGATTCAAGGACTAAAAAGCTGTTTTATAAATTATGTTGTTAGCCCTCAGTTTCGTTTGTGATGTACTCTTTTTTTTATAAAATGTAATGTATTTAATGTGCACAGCAAGAGATCACCTGTTTGTTTTTTTCCTGAAGCAAACTCTGAGGTGAGTGTAAATTCTCCTCTTGCTAAGAGATCCCATTTAGCTTTAAGGTACTAATTGTACCAATTGCCAGATACCAAAGAAAGGGGAAATGTTGCATGAATTCCAACTTAGTGACAGATTTCCAGCATTTTGATATTTATCAAATCCTACTAAAACATTATTTTCTTAATTATTGAAGTATGCCAGTGGGTTTGACTGGACCAAATAAATTTCTTCATTGCATTTCAGTAAAAGACATTTTCATATAATAAAATAATTTATTCATAATAAATTCTTGTAAGATCAAAAGCTTAATTTTAACTGAAAACTCTAATTTCTTCATTTTGGTTATGTTTTTAAAAAAGTTTTCTAATTTCCATAGAATATCTCTTTTTAGAAATTACTACTTATCATTCACTGTGGCAAACAAGTGCCACTGGTTTTCTTCATTTGAGATTTTTCCACTTCTCACCAAGGAAATTTTTCCTGAACCTGTTGGGGGGAGGGGCCGTGTGAGTTTGTTTTCTGCGGGGGACCCCTTTTGGAGGTTTTCTCCTGTTTGCCCTAAACCAGGACACCTGCTAAGTACAGCTTTCAAACTATTCTGAATACCAGTGGTTTAGGCTTATTAGTAATGATCAACTCTGCATTTTACCTACATCGCTTCCATAGCTGTGTTCTACGCATCATGTTATTTGGTGAAATCCTGCCTAGTTTCTGCTATGTCTCAGACTTTCTCTTTATAAGAGAAATTCATTTTGGACTTTAGTATCTCCTCCATGAACAAACCTCTGAGGCTATGCTGCTTATATTGCTTGAAAGTCTTGAAAATGAGTACCTGCTGAAGATAAGAGCAGTCTGACTGAAATTCAGATAAATCAAGCCTATATTCTTTATGACATAACAACATATGTTAGGAAGTCAGCCTAACAATTCATACAATATTTTTAACTAGTCTGTGATTTTATGGTCCATATGAGAAAGTGAGAATTTAAAGCTCTACATTCTTATTTCATTTTTACATTTACTGTAGCATAAGCAATAGAGTAAAAAGTTTGTTGTCAGAAGGATAAAGAAAAAATAATTTCTTTGCAAACTACATTAATGGTTTATTTCTGTGCAGGTCTCAGTTAGTATTATTGCTGAATAAGGCTACAATTGCAAGGAGAAGGTATTAGTTAATAAACTGGAATTTTGTATTCCTCCACCTAGAAATGAATTAGAAGTTTTATTTTTACTTCAGCCTACAAATGGGTATTATTTTGTGGCATACCATATTGCAATATTGAATACTATGCTGTAAAATTTGGATGTGCTATGTTCACAGTCTACTAACTTATATTTTATGGCATCCAGATATAAGAGGATATTAATGGTTATTAATATATTCACATGTATAATATCTGCAAACTATTTTTCCTGTTCTGTTTCAAAACTAGCACAGAATGTACAGAGTTTCATTTCAAATAAATTCTTTCAGGCTGGACTAGTAGCTTTCAATACCTCTTGGCTGTTTTGGATAGAATGGATTTATAAAGATTCTCACTTCTGAAATGCAATCAGGAATCCTGATGCTTATTATTATTCGAAGTCCACTTCTATTTTCAGAACTATAGCACATTCCTCTTCTTAGGATAGGCAAAGCCCATATTCCAATGGCTGAATTAGCCTTAATGCTCTGTTAAATGGGATTCGAGTGACTAGCTGCAATTATGGGTAGGGAAAATACTTCAAAGAAATATTTTAAAAGTGGATGGAAATACTGCAATATCCTTCACACAAACTGTTCTCATTTAACTATATAGAACTAAATTGCTTTCTCCTTGTAAAACAAAAATTCTTGAATTGTTCATTCAGAATTTTTTAAATTACACTAAACACATGCATAATCCCACCACAGAGTTCTGCATTGCTTTCCAGTTGCTGGAGAACTATCAGAGAAAAACAAAACCCAAACAAATAAAAACAAACAAATAAATAAAAACAAACAAACCAAAGCAACACTGAGCAGCAGTTTTTTCTCCTACAACATAATGACTTATTGGAGGGTAAATTAAACGAACACTGAAGTTCTATGTCATTACCATGGAAGGATATTGATTCTGAGATGGAAACTCCTTGAATCCATGCTTTTGAGATGTACCTATGTAACCATGGTAGGATTCCAATTCAGAGACTTATTGGCTACCTGTTTTTTAAAAATATCTTTTGAAAGTCTGTTCAGATTTCAGTCTTTTGGAAATAAACTTCTTAGTTCTAATGTAAACTTAGGATTTCTTTAAAAATATAAACAATTATTTTCTTATTTAGTCTTGCAGAAATAGATTAATATGAACTACTTTTGGTGTCTGAAGCACAAAGTATCTAGTGTTTTCTGATCTTTTATTTTGTAGACTACACAAAATTGATTTCTTCTGGCTATTCCAATAGGCTAGGTATTCCATGTCATCCCATTATTCAGCCATACTTAATTTTTTTAAAATAAAAATAAAAAAGTATAGAAAACTTTTTTCTGTTTTTCTTTTTGGGTTTGTTTTTTTTTNTACACCTGTCCACTGGTTAATGCAGATGAAAAAATTACTTTTTTTTAGCAATGGAAGGAAAAATAAGAAGTTTACATGTGGTTTCTATCTGGATAGAGGACTACCAGAATGCTCCCAGTCAGCAAGGAGCACCCTGTGTAATGTGAACACATAATGTGTTCCTTGAGAAAATGTTTTCTAATTAGGTAACATAATATTCATAGTTTATATAAAAGGTTTTTTTGTTACATTGATCATGCAGATTTTTCCCCAATGATTAAAATAAGGGGGGTTATGTGCTGTGTTAGTGAATTTATCTGAAGCACATTTCTGCAAGCTTACTATGTCACAATAATCTTCCATCTGTTCTTACAGTAAAGAACTATGTTTTTGTTGTTACGATCCTTGTTGCAGTAATAATTTCAAAGGTTTGGTTTGATGCCCTGTTTTTTTTTTTAGTCTAGTGAACATAATTCAAGATTTTAGAAAGACTAAGATGAATAGAAATTACATTATTATTTCAGTGCTGATGATCTAGGCTTATGAGAACTGTACTGGAGATCTTGTTTTCAAATCATTGTTTTTTTGTGAGTCAGCCATTTGGTTTTGAAAAACATTAGTAGTCCATAATTATGGCTGTTTATTCACCAAGTTTTTAATGGGCTCTCTAATCACACGAACACAAATAAAAGTATAAATATAGATGTATATAAGTGTGTATGGAGAACATCTAATATTCTCTGATATATCTAAGGGTATTGTAATGTGGATTTGTGTTGGAAGGTTTAAGCTAAAGCCATCTTGAATAAGCAGTTTAAGTAGATGTACAAAGATGGGTAAGAATCTGGATGGGTAAAATGNACAAATAAATAAAAACAAACAAACCAAAGCAACACTGAGCAGCAGTTTTTTCTCCTACAACATAATGACTTATTGGAGGGTAAATTAAACGAACACTGAAGTTCTATGTCATTACCATGGAAGGATATTGATTCTGAGATGGAAACTCCTTGAATCCATGCTTTTGAGATGTACCTATGTAACCATGGTAGGATTCCAATTCAGAGACTTATTGGCTACCTGTTTTTTAAAAATATCTTTTGAAAGTCTGTTCAGATTTCAGTCTTTTGGAAATAAACTTCTTAGTTCTAATGTAAACTTAGGATTTCTTTAAAAATATAAACAATTATTTTCTTATTTAGTCTTGCAGAAATAGATTAATATGAACTACTTTTGGTGTCTGAAGCACAAAGTATCTAGTGTTTTCTGATCTTTTATTTTGTAGACTACACAAAATTGATTTCTTCTGGCTATTCCAATAGGCTAGGTATTCCATGTCATCCCATTATTCAGCCATACTTAATTTTTTTAAAATAAAAATAAAAAAGTATAGAAAACTTTTTTCTGTTTTTCTTTTTGGGTTTGTTTTTTTTTTTCAGTGCAGAATGACATTGAATAGCTATTGCCTGTTCTTCAAATAGAGGACATTTGGTAGTGGAGTGCTGTCTGAAAGTAATTTGATATTTTGGAGTAGTGAGGCATTCAGACTCTAATGAAGGTTTTGGTAGATCTGCTGGGTAATGGTTGGTCTTCCACTTTGCTTATGATTTGCCCTTGCTAAATGTATTTTTGCCTTTCGAAATTTTCCTATCCTATGTATCTGATCTTAATAGTTTGAACAAATAAACAAGTATTATGTTGCTGAATTGGAATTTTTATTTTCTCTTTCAATTGTGTATATGTCTGTGTGTTGTAAGGATAAAATGCTAGGAAGATGAAACACAATTCTAGATCATTCATATAAGCCACTCAGAATCAAAAGGAAAACTTTGATTCTTTATTACCCTCCTGAAACAGCTAATATATTAAGTTTTTGGAACCAGCAGAACTGAATACCATGGCCATGCGCAAAATCAACTGAGAAATAGAAAAGATG
>VWZV01000933.1:2741-13244 GCA_013397155.1 Irena cyanogastra | reverse complement strand
TTCTGCAAGCTTACTATGTCACAATAATCTTCCATCTGTTCTTACAGTAAAGAACTATGTTTTTGTTGTTACGATCCTTGTTGCAGTAATAATTTCAAAGGTTTGGTTTGATGCCCTGTTTTTTTTTTTAGTCTAGTGAACATAATTCAAGATTTTAGAAAGACTAAGATGAATAGAAATTACATTATTATTTCAGTGCTGATGATCTAGGCTTATGAGAACTGTACTGGAGATCTTGTTTTCAAATCATTGTTTTTTTGTGAGTCAGCCATTTGGTTTTGAAAAACATTAGTAGTCCATAATTATGGCTGTTTATTCACCAAGTTTTTAATGGGCTCTCTAATCACACGAACACAAATAAAAGTATAAATATAGATGTATATAAGTGTGTATGGAGAACATCTAATATTCTCTGATATATCTAAGGGTATTGTAATGTGGATTTGTGTTGGAAGGTTTAAGCTAAAGCCATCTTGAATAAGCAGTTTAAGTAGATGTACAAAGATGGGTAAGAATCTGGATGGGTAAAATGGAATAAGCAGTTTAAGTAGGTGTACAAAGATGGGTAAGAATCTGGATGGGTAAAATGTCTCAGGGGTACTGAATAAGTAGGTATGGTGATCAAGTCTGTTCTTTTTTCGATTCAACAGCTTTTTCTCAAAATACTGAAAGGAAAGTTTCCAGTGTGATTCTTATTTGTTCCAGGAGCAATGGAACAAACTTCTACATGACCACAGGAAAAGTCTGTAAACAAATAATTATTTCACAACTGAACAAGGATCAGTTGAATTGGAATTAGCTAATCTTAATTGTATATATTTCCCCTGATGCCACTGGAAAGCTGAAAACTCGTGGTATTTGAAAATATATTCAGTTGTTCTGAGTAGCATATTCAAAAATTAGCCAAGAATTATGTACTTTCTGAGTGAGAGAAGTGAAATTCTATTTTATTTTGTATTCAGTGCTTACTTTAGCATTTAGCCTTTAGGATGGCAGAACAATGTCAGAGAGACTTTGTGCTGATTCTTTTGAGCACTCAGCTGGGGCAAAATGAAGGAAAAGACTATTCTTTGGCCAAATTGAGAACTTAAGTCTAAGAAAGAAGGTGAAATATTTTTCTCTGTTTTTAAATATTTTCAAGATGACGGGGGGAATTGTTTAGAGAAAGGAATCAGGACTTCCATTTTGATACCCATTCTCTGACCTGATATTAGCACATCACAGTTATATTACACATATGGCCTTGTACAATTTGCAGAGCTACCCTCAAATGAACTAATTCAGCTGTATCACAGTCTGGGGCGTGATAACAGTACTAACATTATAAGCCTTATCCCGGCGTAAAAAGCACACAAAGTTTTTGATGAAATAACAGTGTGCCTGTCCCTTGTGTACCCTGAAATTGCTTCACAGCACCATTTATGCAAATAGGTTATACAGTTAATTTCAGTTAAAATGTTTAATTACTCTACAAAAAACTGACTTCAATACAACATGCCCAGGTATTTTAAGCTATAAACCAGGGAGTTTGAAGATATCTTTGATATCTTCAAAGGATAGTTCTTCCTTTTGGAACAAAATTTAATGTCTTAGTTATTGGCATGGGTGTTGGGATTGAGTTCACCTGCAACAAGTTTGTTGCACACCTCAAAGCTGTGAGGTGCGGTCAGCATGCTGGAGGGCAGGGATGCCATCAGAGGGACCTTGACAGGTGTGAGAAGTGGGCCTGTGTTGCCCACTTATTTGCACTTCAGGAAGTGCAGCAGGGCCAAGTGCTGTCCTTCACCTGGATCAGGGGCAACCTGAAGCTAAAATACAGGCTGGGCTGAGAATGTATCGAGAGCAACCCTGGGGAGAAAAACTCACTTCTGTTGGTTGACAAGAAACTCAACATGACCCAGAAATGTGCATGCTGCCCAAAATGTCAAATTCATCCTGGGCAGCATCAAAAGGGGCATGACCAGCAGGACAAAGGGAAGTGATTCTACTCTTCTGCTCTGCCCTTGTGAGACTCCACCTAGAGTACTAAGTGTAGCTCTGGGGCCCCCAGTAAAAGAAAGGTGTTGACTTGTTAGAGGTACAGAGGATGGCTACAAAGATGATCCAAGGGTTGAAGCACCTCTACTGTGTGGGAAGGCTGAGAGAAATGGGATTGTTTTGTCTGGGAAAGAGAAGTTTCTCAGGAGATATAATTGCAATTTTTTGTACCTAGAATAAGCCTGCAAGAGGGTGAAGAAGGACTTATTTTGCAAGGAACTGTAGTGATAGGACAAGAGTTAATGGCTCTAAACTAAAAGGTGATACCTTTAGATAAGATATTAAGAAGAAATTCCTTACTGTAGGGGTGGTGAGGCACTGGAACAAGTTGCCCAGAGAAATTGTGGTTCTCCTCATCTTGAAAATGTTCAAGGCTGAGATGGATGGGAATTTCAGCAACCTGAATGGCGTCTCTGTCCATGGTGGAGGGGGGTGAAACAAGATAGTTTTTAAGGCCTTGTCCAACCCAAACCTTTCCAAGGTTCTGTGATTCCAAAGGTAACTTGTCAATAAGGAAGACAAACAGATAATTTTTTAATTCCAACATCTTCCTAGGTTATGAGAGATAATAATTTCTGACACTTTTCTATGGCTCTGTGCAATTTACATAAAAGTATGCCTAGTTTAATGTCTTCTTTCAGAGTGTGTAAATTTAAGATCTTGAATGGCCGTTTTATATGACTGTAAGTTTTCTTTGTTTCAGTGTCAAAGGCACGTATCTTAGTAGCTTCTGCGAACTGTACTTTAATTTATTTAGTATTTTCCATTTAAATTCTGGTAAATGCCATAGTTAAGCTAATATTACAATTACAACTACTCTTGATGTGCCTTTTGTTTCCTATTATAACATTACTACTAATTTATAGGAGGAAGTAGGTCTATTAATTACATGTTTTTTTCTTGAGACTATAGTTACATTTGAACTTCAGTGTTATTGTAGAAATATACGAAAACACTAAATCTACCAATCTACTGGTTCTGCGGTGCTAGTAGTTATACATATGCACTGGGCATGTTGAATCCCTTTTTATTTAGTCTGTAGTCAATACTTTACAGCATATGAGAACCAGAAAGTTGAAGTTAATCACAGCAGAGGAAGTGGAGTGGGGTTTTGTAAACTATCAAAATGAGAAAGCTTTTGAAAAATAAAGGATTTCTAGGTTTGCTGGGGAGCCCCACAGCAGCTTATAGATTAGGTTAAAAAAAAAGAAAACATTCACTTGAGCAGGCAGATTCAACTTTTCCCAGTTTTAGTGCTCTACATGAGCTAGACAAACTGTAATTTGGGATTTTTGTCTGTTTGTTTGTTTTAGAATGGGAGAGGTATACATAACTAGAGGACAAAAAACCTGCTGGAACTTTAATTTTGGATGTCTGTGAACAAAGGACTATGTATACCAGCTGGTAACTTATATAGTTTCTTACCGTCAGAGGTATTCAGGTGCTCACAGCAAAAGTGAAATAATCTGGAATGAATAAGACAAGACATACCAATCACTTCCTATAAATTTATTTCACAATGCATTTAATATAGTACAAGGTCTTTGAGTCCGCCACAAAGTGCTACTGTTCACGTAGGCTGTGCAAGCTTCTTTTAAAATTATTTATTCAAAATATGTTAACCACTTACTTTTGGATCACATTTGCGATGAGTCGCCTTGCCCATTGGATTATATATGAGAAGACAATAAAAGTTTTTAAAAGTACATTAATTAGTCATGAATAGTCATAAGGTTTTGATTAGCCATGCAAATTACATGATGCTATATTCTGTGGTTAAAGGTATTCATATGCAAGTGTAAAAATTCCCAATTCATTGTTCATGAAATGTTCACATAAAACTGGTGAAATTACCCATCAGAAAACATTTATTATAAGGGTTAATTTTGCTCCATCAGGCAAATCAGGATGACAGGCTTCCTAACTCAGCATGAAACTTTTGTTTATTAGTAGGAGCAATTTAATTCTTTGCAATGAAATGCTAACCATTTGAAAGAAAAATATATTGTAAAGATAAGGCTTTGTTAAAGACACAAGCGCTGTATGTATTAGAGGGTGTCTTTGTCCATTGCAGTAAAATAACCATAATGAAATTCATAGGAAAGATTGAAACATATCTAAAACCGAGTTTCTTTCTTAATCTTCTGAAATCTCTGAGTGGAAAGTGCAAGTAGAATAATAATTATTTAAGAAAAAGGAAGAAAAATGTGTAAGACCTTTTGTCAAAGCTTTCACGATTGTTTCCTCTTCATGGTGGAGAGAAGTCTAAAGTAACTTCCAACAGTGTAATTCTAATACATCAGAGCTGTTAAAAAGTGATTTTATAATGAAAAATTTGTGCACCAGTGATCCTGGAGAATGCATATCTAGCATTGTCTTTTGTCGTCCACAGATGTAAACATTGATGGGACAAAACACTTATGCTTGTATACTTTCCTGTAAAACAAAATCCAAATCCAACTATCTCAATATTAGCTGAAAAAAAACCCCAAAACTCTGTGACAGTATATTTCTATCTTTTCTTATTAATTTCTCATATTGCTTTGATTTCATCTCTTCAAAGAACTGAAATGCTCTTAATGACTTTTTGCTTTATTCTTGTAGCTTTGAAAGCAGACTGATATGGTCAGACTTATAAACCATGTCTTTCTTGCTACCCAGAATTTTGCAAATTCTGACATTCTGACAAATATTTAGTGGAACGTTTTAAAACTTTGTGAATTGATATTTTTACATTTATCAGAATTGACCTGTGTTATTTGTGATCAACAAGGAGAAAGATTAGACATTTTTTATCTGTAGGTCTTAATGGAGATTTTTTCAGAGAAATTTATATGACACCTGTGCATATGAAATTTAGATACTGTGAGTCTTTTCACAAGTTAATAATGGATTTTACTTACATTTAAATACATTTAAATTATTGCACTGACATGGAAATAAGATTAGAATATTATGTTATTATCTTTCCTTTTGTTTTCCATTGATTATTTTAATTTATTATGGTTTTAGAAGGCATTCTTCAAAAGATGA
Source organism: Irena cyanogastra (assembly GCA_013397155.1). Classification (NCBI taxonomy): domain Eukaryota; kingdom Metazoa; phylum Chordata; class Aves; order Passeriformes; family Irenidae; genus Irena; species Irena cyanogastra. The sequence goes on along the minus strand of VWZV01000933.1, from coordinate 8,174 downwards.
TTTTAAGGTCTTTTCTCCTTTTTCAAAATGTTCCTCTAAATTCTCTGTTTGGCGTAATTTTCTGTCCTATTTTTGCTTGCTGTAGTTAGTGAATTGTGTCATCCACTATTATATTCAAAGCAATTCTGAAATTTCAGAATAGTACCTGGCCTTTTGTGGAACAAGATCTTTGTTCACAATTGTTTTGCTACAGGATCAACAATGTTCAAATAATGAGAATACTATAAAAAAAACCCCGGCATGTTAGAGTGGGCTGAATACAAACTGAGCACCAGCATGGTTCTGATTCAGAATGTAAGGGATAGAAATATTGTTATCTGCTTAGAATACATGAAGTCTTCCATCACTTAGTTGCATTTTAATAAATTAACCATTTAATAATAGGTAAAACATTTTATCCTATTTTAAAAGGTTTTTAACAAAGTAAAAAAGATGAACATCAGTAGTCTCTTTAGGACCATTTTACTTAAGAAAAAAATGATTACACTCCTGTAAAAATGATGAATTTTAACAGAAAACTAATCTGATAATTTTTCTGATCAGTTTTGAGTAATATTTATTCTGAGATGGTGCAGATTTCTGTGTAATTTTTTAATTTAGAAAAGATGACTATTTGAAGAATGCAGTAAGCGGAATTCATACTCCCTTTGTCTGTCTGCTCAGTCTGACTTTATCTGTTACATTACAACCCCATTTTTAAAGACCACGTGCTATGCAGCAGACTTCTGATTATATGGTGGCCATAAAGAAAAGAAGAAGCATGTTTTATTGTGAGTGCATTGAAATAAATTTATTTTTACACAAAAGTACATCAGGAAACAAAAATAAAAATGCGGTCAAACACCACTTATTTTTCTCTAGAACTTCTTTTACAGTAAAATGTTATTACAATGGTTAGAGTGAAAAACAGCATGTGAAACTTTGTGAGACTTCTTAGCAAATGGGGGAAACAGAAAAAAATTCTGCTTAAGATGTTGTCCTGGTTCTAGGTAAGACAGGGTTAATTTATCCAGTAGGCAGGATGGGGCATGGCTAGGACACTGAGGTAATCCTACACCACCTCCTTCATGGGGGCAGAAACAGGAACTCTCTTCCTGTGGCTGAGTAAATTCAGCTAAGGGAGCTGTCTTGTATTGTCTATTGTTGAGAGGTTTCTGTGTGAATATTTTATTTTGTACCCTCTGTCATTAGGATAATTGTTGTTACAGTTCATTTTCTCATCTCATTGCTGTTTCCAGTAAGATGGTCTTATCTCAACCCATGATCTTTGCCTCTTTTGCCTTAGATTCTCCTCTTCATCCTGGACAGAGAGAGAGGAAAATGAAAGTGATATCAGTCTAATGTAGTAAATAAAAGGTAAAAGAATCTATTATGTCATTAATCATTATACACTTGGGTTTCCTTTAGCTTAAGCATGCATGGTATTTATCAACAAAGCCTGTGCTCCAAGAAGCTTTTTTTAAAAAATTTGTTTTGTTAACATTTCCAAGCAGTAAAGCATGCAAGAAACTAGACATAAGCATAGTTTCAGTAATTTCAAAGGCTGGGCATAGTATGGTAGTTAACAGCACTTAATAATTTAATAAGTAGTGAATTATAGGAGATGTGGTGTGGTTAATTTGTGTGTTCAGTTCAGTTTTGTGGTTCTACAGCAGAAATATAAACTAGATTTAAATATAATGTGCTCATTTTCTCTAATTCATGTATAACAGCTGATTTTTTGCTTGGCAAAACTAGTTCCTCACAGCTTACACAATATTCACCATTCCTATGGAAGGCCCTTTGAAGGGCCTGGCTGATGAAAGAAAAGGCATCAGAACAGTTTGGAAGGAGGAAGAAGGAGTATTTAAGTATTATGAAAATGGACACCAAATTTTTGTAATTTACTTTTTAAACACTACTTTGCATAGAAATTCTTGGCCAGAGAACATCTTTGATTTTGCAGATATTTTCCCTCAGTGTTCTACAGTTTGCTGTTGCATTAAATTTTCCACCCTTTCTCAGTTCAAGACTTGATGTGGCTACCACCACACATTAATACAGTTTAGATCAGACAAATGGCATGATCCACAGAACAACTTGTGTTCTGAGATTCATCATGGGATTTGATTATTCTATTTTTCTGTACCACACCTTTTATTTTTTAGGAGACATAGTGGTGGGGCTCTTTCGTTTTAGAAGAAATAGGACAGAGAGAGACATTTTCTGAACACATAATTCTTGAATAGCAAGTGTGATATCGACCATATTTTTTAGGCAGATTATAGTCTTATTCATCTGTAAAATTACTGTTTAGGGGTAATTTTGCAATTTAGAAAAAAGAGGTGCACAGTTTTTCGAGTGAATAAACAAATTCCTAGGGGCTAGATGGATGATGGATTGATATGACCACAATTTACTGTATCTGTATTTTGCATACATATTTTGGTATAATACCAGACATATAATAAAAAAAAAAGTACTGCTTTCTTCAGGCTGAACTTTAATATTTCAAACAGATTAATTGCTGTAAGCAAGCGTTATTATATTGCATTTTTAGGTATGTATAACAGCTATAAAAAAGAAACCATTTAAATAACAGAATTTCAAAATTTTACAGATTTAAAAAATAATCTAAAATAATATGTTTCTGTATTTACAGTTAAAAAAAAATTAGGGTAATTTGCTAGTGATTTTCTAATAGCTAATTTTCTTAAGATTTTCTGTGAAATCCATTAGACAAACTGATAATACCTAGACAGTACTTACTGTTGAATATTGATTTGATTTTTCTCAGTGCTAAACTTACTTTTTTCTTTTGTTATGTGGAGAATTGAGTACTTGTACCAGGTAGTCCTACCACAATGAGTATTTCTCAAAAAAGATTTTTAGAAGTTAAAGTGGAAAGTCGATTTACAGTGACTGGATGGCTAATTAGTGCACTATTTATTTGTACAGCATATTAAAAAATGTAATATTGTAGCTTATCATACCATATTCAAGAATATTGGCAAGGGGAAGGCAGGAGATCAGCATGGCTGAGTTGAGACCTGCTGGTCAAACAAAAGAAAAAGAAGTAAACACATAGGCTGTTGAAGATAGAATTCTGGAAAAGACAAATGAGCAGAAAGTCCAATTTTTTGCCTCACTCTTCAATGGCAACCTCTCTCCCTGCACCTTTTGAGTGGATGGACAGCAGGATGGGGACTGGAGGAGCAAAATCCCTCCCACTGAAAGTAAAGCTCAGGTTCATGACCACCTGAGGAATCTGAATATACAGATGTCTCTGTGACCCAATGAAATACATACCAGAGCCCTAGAGGAACTAGCTGATGTATTTACCAAGCCACTCTTCATGATATTTGAAAACTCATGGCAGTCAGCTGTTATCCCAGGTGACTGGAAAAAGGAAACATTGTACCTATCTTTAGAAACCCTAGAGGGTAGGACTGTGGGAACTACTTACTTGTCAACCTCGTCTCTGTGTCTGGGAGGATTAGGGAACAGATCTTCCTGGAAGCTGTGCCAAGGCACACGTAGGATAGGGAGGTGATTTGGGATGGCCAACTCAGCTGCACCAAGGGCAGGTCCTGCCTGACCAATTCAGTGGCCTTCTATGAAAGAGTAACTTCATCCGTGGACAAAGGAAGGGCTGCAGTTGTCATTTGTCTGGACTTCCGTAAAGCCTTTGATACAGTCACTCACAACATACTTTTCTCTAAACTGGACAGAGATGGATTTGACGAGTCAAGTCTAGATGGATCAGTGCTTGGATGTCACATCCATAGAATAGTGGTCAACACATCAGAGTTCCGATGGACTGAAAAGGTCCGTATTGATACCAATATTATTTAATATACTAATATATTCATTAAAGACATAGACGAAGGGGTTGAAACCCTCAGCAAGTTTGCAGATGACACCAAGCTGAGTGGTGCAGTTATCACACCTGAAGGATGGGATGCCATCTTGGGCAAGGTTGAGAAGTGGGCCAATTCGACAAAACCAAACATAAGGTGCTGCACCTGGGTCAGGGCAGCCCTCCAATACCAACATGGCCTAGGGATGAACAGATCAGAGCAGCCCTGCTGAGAAGGGCTTGAGGTGCTGGTGGGTGAGAGGCTGGACATGACCCAGCAATGAGCACTCCCAGCCCAGAAAGCCACACGTGTCCTGGGCTGCATCCAAAGCAGCTTGGGCAGCAGGGAGGGAATTCTGCCCCTCTGCTTGCTCTGGTGAGACCCCACCTGCAGTGCTGCATCAGCTCTGGGGTCTCAGCAGGTAACACTTGTTCATGTTGGAACAAGTTCAGAAGAGGGCCACCAAGATGGCAAGAGAGATGAAGCACCTCTCTCAGGAGAAAAGGCTGAGAGAATTGAGATTGTTAAGCATGGAAAAGAGAAGGCTTCAGGGTGACCGAATTGCAAACTAATACTTGAAGGGGATCTACAGGTAAGACAGGGAGGGACTTTTTGCAAGGTCATGTAGTGACAGGAGAGGGCATGAATGGATTCAAGTTGAAAGAAGGTAGGTTTAGAGTACATACTAGGAAGAAGTTCTTTGCTGTGAAGATGGTTAGGCAATGGAAGAGGTTGCCCAGAGAGGTTGTAGATGCCCCATCCCTTCCTGTGGAGATATTTCACATAGGACCACAGACTGGATACAGCTCTGAGCAACCTGTTCTAGTGGGAGATGTCCCTGCCAGTGGCAGTGGGTTGGAAACGAGATGATCTTTGAAATGTAGGCCAACAATTAATATCTGAAATTCCACATTTAAACATAATAAAAGTAGAAGGCAAAAAATGAATCATTTTTATACTGCTACATGTTGTGTATTTCACTATTTTAGTCTCCTTATAAAATAAATACCTGCTTTCAATGACAGGTTTGACTGTTGTGTCTCTATAGGTGATGTCAAATCTCAATTTTCTGTGCAAGATAGTCTACAAACTTGGTAGCAATCAAATTAAATATATTTCTAAACAGAAGTCTGAAAAGATATATGATGTTCAATGAGATAATGGTATGCAACATTCAGTGTTTGCCTCTGTAGCACTATTGTATTGTTCTAGTGGACTGCATGAGATTTTAATACAAAAGATAATTATAACAGTTGGAATGATGTTGCTGTAATGCCCTAGACCTCTTGCCTGCACCAAAAATGAGAAGTTTTTGTACCTTCTGTAGGTTAAAAAGTAGGTGTTCAGAGTGAAGGTTACTCAGTGTTTGTGCTGTTGGCAAGCTCAGCATCAGAATGTCTAGCATGGGAAAATATCCATTTATTTTTTAACTTTGAATTGCGACTGTTTAAATGCTGCTAACAATTCAAGGTATTTACAAGACAGATTTTTTTTTTCTTTTTTCTGCAGCTATAAATATTTTCTTTATGTGATTTATTTGTATTTATGCATATATATATATAAATACATATATATATATATATACTTCCTTAAA
>VWZV01000930.1:0-14215 GCA_013397155.1 Irena cyanogastra | reverse complement strand
CTGATTACATGGTGGGGCCTCCTTAGCACCTCACGCCTTGTCCTCCTGCTCTTCTGATGATAATTCGAAAGTACCATCTTCGGGACAGTTTGTGATGACTTCCAAAACTCCTCAGTGATTGGTGTTTCCTATTCAAGCTTGCTGTGTGATCAGAGCCATCCACTTAATCCATGAAGCACCAGTGACATGATGTGTAGAAGGGACTTTCCCTTTGAACATCCAGCCCAGCACTGGCAGTCGGAGTGCCAGGAGAAACTGTGCGTTGGTGCCAATCACTTCTGAAGCAGCTTGAATCCCTTCATCAACTGCTAGTATCTCTTTTTCAGTTGAAGTGTAGCTGGCCTCAGATCCTTTGTATCCCCAACTCCAGAATCCCAGGGGTTGTCCTTGAGTCTCCCCAGGTACTTTGTGCCAGAGGATTCAGGAAGGACCATTCTCCCCAGCTATGTAGTAGAGCATGTGCCTCACATCCTGTCCTGACTGGCCCAAGGGCTACTGCAAGAACAATTTCCTGTTTAATTTGTTCAAAAGCTTGTTGCTGTTCAGGATCCCACTTGAAATCATTCTTATTCTGGGTCACATGATAGGTCTGTTCTTACTGAAGTTCCAGCATGTCCAGCACAGCGGCACACAGTGATGGTGTGACTTTGTTCAGGCCACGATAGTCCACTGTCAGCCTCCACTCTCCATTGTACTTGTGCACTGGCCATATAGGACTATTAAAGAGGGAATGAGTCTTGCTGACCACTCCCTGGCTCTCTAGTTCACAAATCATCTCATGGATGAGAGTCCAAGGTAGTGTGGTGTTGTCAACGGTGCAGTGTTGTGGTAGTGATTGATACCTGTTGTTATTGGAGCCTCGGCAGTCCCACAGCAGAAGGGTCCTCTGAGAGACCAGGGAAGGTATTAAGCAAATTTCCTCTGCCTCCACAGCAGCTATCCCAAAAGCCCCACAATACTNGCCTCCACAGCAGCTATCCCAAAAGCCCCACTGTGGCATTTCTCTCGCCCGCCTACGCACCCACGCGCCCACGCGGCATTTTCAGTCGGCTGCGGAGCGGCAGGCGCCAGCACGCTGGGGTCAGGGACACGCCAGCGCGCAGCAGAGAGAAGNGGATCTCCCTGTCACATCAGAAATAGAGATGGATTCTCTCCCTACATATTTCAGTGGCTTAGGGTACATTGTACTTCAGTGTCAACTGAAGCCTTATACTCCTTGTTGGTCTGATGTGCCAGGCCATCAGATCAACACAGTCCAATAGATCTGACTGTCCCTTTTGTCTACTTGGCCAGAGTCAGGGCCCCTCTTGTTTTGGTCTGATACGTGGGGTCATGGGTTGGAGACAGACACACGACAGAACACCAGTGGGTCATCAGCAAACAGCCATGAGTTTAATATGGCTGCCTCTTTTATAGGGCTTTGGATTTCCTAGGCTCAGATAGTTGATTGGATGAGACCTCTCTCTGCCCAGCTCTCTCTGGCCAGTGGTGTATCCGCATCTGAGCTAGAACAGGGTTGGCTGAGGTATTTGCTTGGGTTTGAATCCAACCTATTCCCGCCTTATCCAAGGACTTGTTTTCTTTTAGGTTGGTTGAGTTTAGGGGGCAGCTTCAGATCAGCTGCAATGCAACAACACTGGTCATAGTACTCGTTGCTCACTTCATGTAAATATGCACTGGAGGTCCCTTCAAGAGGATCTGAAGTAACATCAGCCCTTTTTTCTGTCTGAGGACTTGCCCACTAGAAACTGGTGTGGCATTTATCCCTGAAGAATTTCCTGCGGTGGTTGTTCTTCCTCTCATTTCACATCCTTGTGCTGCTAGGCCAGAGGCGGATTTCCATCCCGCTTCCTCATGTCCTCTCCATGGTCATGCAGGTAAAACCACAGGTTACCTGGTGGTGTGTGCCCTTTCTAGCAGGGGAGCGCTTGCCCCCAAGAGCAGAGACTCTGGCCTGTACTGGAAGGGCATGGGACATTTCCTCTCTAACTTGCTTGAATCTTTCAAGTTTGTCTGCAGTCTTGGACATTTGTTACAGGGCTGAGGTGCAGATCGGTAGGGAGGAAAAAAGATGAGATTGCCGGAGTCAAGTAGTCAGCTAAAGCACTGATTGTTCTTCTTTCATTGACATCCATGCCAATGAGTTGGCGTACGATGATGACACACTGTACAAACTTCCGTCACATGGATTATGTACACTAGACCTCATCTGGATCTAGAGGGGACTGCTTGGTATTTGAATCCCTATAGATTACCTCCAGCACAGCTAATTCTCTCCAGTACTGGATACCTTGCTCCATGGCATTCCACCTGCTTGGGTGCACTACTACATCATCCTTGAGATAATACCTTTCCCTTGCGCTTGACAGGTGTCACCTCCAGAGGCCGAGAGTTTCTGTTCTCTTCCCGATCCCTTTGTCAATGCCCACAGGTGCCAGTTGCTTGGCTTTACTGCCATCTAGTTTCATGTTATGGGCCGTGATATCACAGCATGGGAGCAGCCAGGTCACCAGGGGCTCACCTGATTGGTGACTGAAATTTTTTTGCATGTCTTGCAGCTCACTCAGGGATAAGGATTGGACTATTATCTCTGACTCTGCCTCTTCCTCCTGTTGTGAGAGCCCTACTTTCTCTTCATCCCCCACTAAGTAAACTGATTTGGTCTTGGATTTCTTCTTCTGTATAGGAGTGACTGCTACTGGCACAGGTTGTTCCTCTGGTTCAGCTGCAGTTTGAGTTGCTACAGTGACTGTTGGTCTGCTTTTCTCCTCCTCCCTCTGAGGGTTCTGTCTAGTATTGAGCTGTGTCCAATAAATAGTAGCCAGTGCCCAGCATGTTGCATAACTTCATGCCTCTCTGGAATTTCCACATAATTTTCCTTTCACATATTTTTTTACTTTAAGAAAGTCCTGTAGTTGTTCAGGGGTGAATTTCCAGACTATCAGAGAAGTCCTCCAAATACTGGCTCATGTCCTCCCACATTCCATACCACCTATGACTATCCACTTTCGAGGCAGATCTTTGAATGATCTCCCTAGAAATCTCTTTCGTGACTCTAAATGGGGTGCGGACCTCACTGAGGAGACCTGGCAGACTTAGAAACAATAACGTGCTTTCCTTAACATTCAAAGGAAATTCAAAATTCTCATAACCTGTTCCACCAGGCCTGAAGGAGGAAAAGGGGGTGAAAGGCTGGAGGAAAATCATCCTCCCCTGTTCCCTCCACAGACTGGGTATGATTATTAATGCACTCCCAAAAGTAGTGCCTGAAGTAAGGGTAGGAGAGCAGCACTGAATACACATTCCAAATGACCCTCATTGCCCTTGATGTTATCATGTCATAAAGTGATATCCCTCAGTACAGCAACAAAGGAATCCTGATCCCTTCTCCCTGCTCTGAAAAAGACCACTGTGATGGGCACATTGCATATACAAGGAATGTATACAGGAATAGGTTCCACAATCACATGAACTGACCAAGCAACATTGTGACCAGTGGTTCATTGCCTCATACAACAGATGCTTAGATCAAATTTGTTTCCAACTCACTCTAGGCAGACCTGTTGCTATCTCATCCCTTTAGTGCATTGGGCACTAAATAAGGCTGTCATGGTTTAGGAATGGTATTCCCCAATTTAGTGCTCCCACTTGCTCACTCCCCCCTCCCTCTCCTCTGCTGCAGTCTGGAGAAAAGAATTGGAGAAACAAAAGGTAAAGATTGCAGGTTGAGATAATTTCCTGGGAACAACATAAAAAAAGGAACAGTAGCAGCAACAATATTAATAACAAAAGTGTCCAAGAGAGATGAGTGAGTCATATGCAAATGATCACCACTGTACCACCAACAGAGCCTGACAATACCAGACCTTTGCCATGAACTGGGAAGGGACCCCTTCCCTCCTTCCCTCCTTCCCAGAAAATGACCCTGAGGTGGTATAGAGTAACCTCCTGGTCCTAGCCATGCCCAGTTGCCCAGTCCGGCTACTGCAAAAATTAACTCTGTCCTGGCTGGAACTGGGACAGCCACTTAACTCAGTATGTGTAAAAGCATGACTTTAACCTTTTTTATAAAATAGTATATATGGAGCAATTAGTTATTTGTAAACAAATTGTATAAGGAGATCAGTTTAACTTATCTCTCAGACTGAAACACCTTTATATACATTCCTCATAAATGGATAATAGCATTGTTCGGAATGTAGCCAGTGAAATTTCTGCCAAGCTTCAATGTCTCAGTCAGGTAGTCTTTAAAAATAAGAAAAATATTGTAATCATTCTGTGTATTAATAGATAAAATTTGGATTTGGTTAATAAGAGTCAAAATTTAAAACCTTTTAATTTCAGTTAATTGTTTATTTCAGTGCAAGCAACTGTGAATGTGAAAGAACAAGCAGAGGATGACAGCAGTTGAGCATAGATTTTAAAGTTGTGTTCTTTCTAGGATAAAATTATCCCAAGGTATCCAGAAGACTAAGGGAATAGTTCATATTAGATATGATTTTAACTTAATTTCCCCATAAAACCTATCAAGTGTTAAGAACACTTGTGCAAGATCAATGGTTGTAAATGGTAAATATTAATTTCTTTGGTCACTCTTTTCACTTGCCTCAAAACTGGAGCCAGGTCTTCAGCTATCATAAATCAGCTCCTCTGAAATGAAAAGTATGTGTTGATTTACATAGTTGAATATCTGGTGTAAGAGCTGTAATGAGGGATGCGGGACTTCAGGCGGCTCTTTAAAATTCTGTTTATTGTATCCAAGATGTTACAGCAGTCCAGGGTCGTGGATGACAGAGCCTGTGCCTTCAGCTCTCAGCTCCAGCTGCAGGCACGCCTGAAGACCCTTTAATTTTGGTTACAATGCATTATATACTTTTCTTTGCTGAGCATCTTAATACTTAACAACCAATCTATACCTTTACTATTACATATAGCCTATCATAACTACTATAATTACCATATTCATGTTACTATTCTCCAATCACCAAAAGTTAGCATGCTACAGTTTAAGCTAGAAGTTGCCTTTCAGTTTTCTTGCAGTGGAAAATTCTGAGACCTTTTTTCTACTTGCAACATGGGCAGTCTTGTTTGCCTGTGGAATCTTTCTGCTTGGTAAAAATATCTTTTTGCTTGTGGTCAGCTTATCCTTTGCTCTAAGTCATAAAACCCCTTCTAACTAACATACCCTTTGCCTTCTTAGTTATCCAGTAAGACTGGCTCAGCAGTTCTTTCTTCTATATCAAAACTTGCTTCCATCTCTATTTCATTCTCAGATTCTACATTCAGAAATCTTTCTGCCAAGCATACATATCTGTTAAACTTTCTTGTCAAACTTTCATCCTTCCCAGCAATCTGGTCCATGAGCTTGTTTTCCTTGTGAAGCAGTATGTTTCTCCCTCTGCGAACTGAGAGGGGAACCCCACCGTTCTGTTGTTCAGGTGTAGTATAATCTACCTGATGAAGAATTTGGCAAGCTGTGACATTAAACAGGAACATCTCTTTTCTTGCTTTGTATTGTGAATTTGAGAGATTCAGAGCCCTGAAGAAAACAACCTTCAGATACCAATAGTAGTGATGAGTCTGTATTTTCAATAAGTCTGTGACAGACTTTAGCACCTCTTTGAGAAAACAGATTCCCAATACGTATTTTCAGATTATGGGGTTTTTTCTTCTGGGAATTCTTTTGCTATATTAAATGCAGCCATATGTTTGTCATGATTTCCATTATAAGGTCTTATTTTTAAAGGACTTAGACTATGAATTTTTGGGAAGTTAAAATTGCTTCAGCTGAAATTTTCATATAAATTTTAACCTCATCCATTTTGTATTTCATGAAATCAGTCTGACTTATTTTAAGATTATCTGAAGGAAACTCTCATCCTTTCCAACTCAGTTACATTTTGAATGTATATTTATGCTCACATCTCAAGAAATTACTTGAAAACCACCAAATGTAACAAGTAGAGGAGAAATCAGTAGTTTTTCACAGATGTGGAGAATCACAGATGATAATTTAAAGTTTCTCTAATTTCCCTAGGTTTTATATTTCATAATGGAGTAAAGAAACGCTCTCTTTTCTTTAAAGAATTTTACTTATGGTTTCAAAGATTAAATACATTGAGTCAGATCACCTAGTGTAAACTAGTGTAATTCTGGGAAGATGGTGCCAGTTTAAACCCAAGTGGCCTATTCATAGAGGTCAGAGAATCATAGGTTTGGGTTGGAAGGCACCTTAAAGACCATCTATTTCCAACTCCCCTAGCATGGACAGGGACACTTTCCACTAGACCAGGTGGCTCCAAGCCCCATCCAACCTGGTCTTGAATACTTCCTGGGATGGGGATTCACAACTTCTCTGGGCAGCCTGTTCCTATGTTATAATTTTTAATATTGAATTACATGTTTTCTAATGTGACAGCTGTTTCAGCATAGGAGTAATGGAACACTTGTACCACTGTGGAGTTAGGATTTAGCAGCAGGTGAAACACAGCTTCCTGTGCAAAAGCAAAATGCCTTTATATAAAGGCTTCATTTAAATGTCTCTAAATGTCAAACTGACAGCTCAGTAAATGAAAAATTAAAGGATTTTCTCCTAGAATTTGACTCTTTTTAGGAATCCTTGAAAGTCTAGGGGCTTTAATGTTCAGTGGTTTTTCAGGCTTGGCTGCATGTTCTTTCCCAGGCATTTGTGCTGCTTCCCTCCCTCAAGTGGGGTTTGGCAAGCAAGGTCTTCAGGAAATTCTACCCTTCACACTTTTTTAAAAAATCTGAATATCTGTGATTTTGCTTCAAACATCTGAATTCTCAGGTTTTATTTAGGAAAAACATTGAAGTAAAGGCAGTTAAACTTTTTTCAGTTTTTCCATTGCAAAAAATAACTGAGCAAGGAAAAAAAGAAAAAGTCTTAAACCTTTCATATATACTACACTTCAGTATAATTTTTAACAGTATTATGATAAAATAATTCAGGCAGAAATATACATCTCTATTTTTTTAAGTTCACAGTGTCTTTTGAGTGTTTTTGCAGGTTAGTTAGATTATTTTATCTGAGCTGCCAGACTTAAGACTGGAGGACCAATTTTAGCTTCAATGAAACAGGATTATATTTGGTAGTTATTTTACAAATTGAAATGTGTTTACTTTCACTGATTTCTCTTGTTAATATATTTTGCCTCTTCCTATATCCACATACTGTTAATCTCTTTTTTTTAAAGTAATATTTCGTGTGTGTTAAGAAATTAAATTCTAGCCCTATTGATATTAGTAGAAGTTTTCTGTTGGTTTTAATGGGGCTAGCATTTCATCTCGTTAGAAATTAAACTTATTCTGTAGTTTTTGGTCAGATCCTTCAGATGAATTTCAGGGGAGTCTTTGCCTGATGAGGGTGTGTAAATCAGACCAGTTGAGTAGATATTTCTAAAATAATTAGAGTCTGCACTGTGACCACTGCAGTTGCATTTGGAAGCAGTAGAACAAATGCACTTTGTACTGTAAAAGCTAAATTATTTGAAATGATTGATAGAGATAGTACCTTGAAAACATGAAGCTAGAAACCAGTCTTTCTCACAAATTTTGTTATTCTCATAGTGTTAGATCATCAAAATGAAGGCACGTGGAAAATAGGCTTATTAATTTGGAAGCAATTTCAAGCACTCTGTTAAATCTCACAGACCGATGGGAGCAACAGATTAGTCTGGAACATCAAAAGCTTTGCATCAAGGCTGTATCAGTCCTTCCATGGGAAAGTGCAGTTTGTACTTGCAAAAATGTGATGTTTTCTGGAGGGGTGTGTAGGGGGTGTGTGTTTGCTGACTTTTCCTAATGTAAGTTGTATTTACACAGGGAATTTTTTTTAACTGTCGTGGCTATGTAAGAGTGTAGGGTGTGATGGTTTCCAAAAGCCTCCTGATAGACTTTTGCAAGTGAAACTGAGGAAGGGATCCATCTAAAATATGTTTCCATAATTAATGAATCATTAGATGGCATCGGGTTAAATAAATCCTGTAATGAAAAATAGAGGCCACTTCCCAATAATTTCAATGCACAGCGATATTCCATGTGCCTTTGCTTAACACACAATGAAAANATAAATAAATAAATAAATAATCATCGTGATGAAGTGTTTCATGTTGCTAAACAATATAAAAAAAAGCACAGATCCTGCCCCCATCCCCTCCATGGGAATTGTTTTAGGGTTTGGCTAGTTTATGCCATTTGAACTGTGCATACTTTATGAAACAGCAGCTCTAGGTCACATTTTAAATAATAACAGGGTTGTATTGCTTATCTAAACAAGAAGGCTGTTAGCCTGTAGTCTTTTATATGAAGCTTTTCTGTCTGGATAAAAGCTACTGATGTGTCTACTGTAAAAATATTTTGGCAAGTCATTTAAGATGAATCTTCTAGGTTCTGACACACAAAATATTTCAATTACTGCAATGATCATCTGATCTTAAAATTTACATAGGTCTTAGACTCCATTACATGTTTTGTGTAATCTTGAAGTAAATGGAGTTATCTCTTAAATTTAAATGTCAAATGTAATTGAGGGCATTCTTAACTCCTATTATTTTAAAATGTTTCAGTATTTCGTTTTGTTATATAAAAATACATCCAATTTAGTTTGAGAGATTGAGACAAAGCATTACCTATATTCACAGTAAAGATGTAGAGGTGAGGCTGGAAGAAGCTGTGTCTCCTTCGGCTTTCAATTACTTAGGTGCCTCTGTGTGTCACCGTTTTAGCTTTTGCACATTTCATGAAGGCATTCCTAGACACTGTTTTTAAGCTCCTCAGTAATTTGAGGGGAGTATTGTTTTCACCAAAGCTGAGCTCTTCTGCTTGTTAGCCTTGAGCAAACTGCGAATCTCTGCTTGCCTCAGTTTCCCCCGTAGGCAAAAGGAGGTTAATAAGCACCTCAGAGCTCTTTGAGATCCTCTAATGAAAAGCTTTCTGTGAAAGTGCTGTAATTATTATTGCTAATATTATTGTACCGGTTATGTGTGTTTTAAAGCTTAGTGTGATATTTACACCTAAATAAGGCTCCATGTCTCCTTCATTGTAAACACACTGACGACTCCAGAGGGCAATTCAGACCACCAAAATTAGACTTTTAATTTTGAAATTATTTTAATTGGAATAGCTTTCTGGAGATACCAGTCTTTTTCCTCTACTTGTAGAGAAAACAGCAAAGTTTAAATCCCATCCTTAAAGCTGGAATTAATCTTGATGAACTTCAGAGATGTAAAAGTTAGGTGCCTTGGCTAAGGTGGCTGCCTAAGGTCTTTGTGTTTACTGGGGAAGGAAGGGAGATGGTGGTGCTCGAGACTGCAATTTCCAGACTGGGATTACCTTACTCTGAACAACTTGTTTCTGGCTACAGTGGTAGGGAGTTTAGGTGATGATGAGCTTGGCAGAACTTGCCTAAATTTAAGAAAGCTAAAGTAATGATTTAGAGTCAAGTCTCATGGAATGGTTTGGGTTGGAAGGGACCTTAAAGACCATCTAGTTCCAACCCCTCTGCCATGGGCAGGGACACCTTCCACTAGAACAGGTTGTTCAAAGCCCCATCCAACCTGGCCTTGAACACTGCCAGGGATGGGGAATTCACAGCTTCCCTGGGCAACCTGTTCCAGTGCCTCACCACCCTCAAAGTCAATTCCTGTCCAATATCTAATCTAACCCTGCCCTCTGTCATTTTGAAGCCATTCCCCCTTTTCCTATCCCTCCATGCCCTTGTCCAAAGTCCCTCTTCAGCTTTCTTGTAGCCCCTTTAGGTACTGGAAGGTGCTCCAAGGTCTCCCTGGAGCCTTCTCTTCTCCAGGCTGAACAACCCCAACTCTCTCAGCCTGTCTACATAGATTTAAAGGTCTAAATTCCCCATTCAGGTTCTGCTAGCTAATATCTTTTAGTTTCCTGTGCATTGATACACAGCTGTTGCAGTGCAAAAGTATGGTGCTTCTTATAGAAACACTGCTTTTAACCTATAGCTGAGATTTTACTGTTGATTGTCCCTTTTTGCTTGTGCTGCCATTATAATGAAATAAGGAATAATAAGAGCATGGATCTTACAACACAGTTTAGACCATTGAATGTTGAGATGTGGGTCTATGAAAAACATGGGAGCAGATAGCAGATAAGAAATTATTGACTTTTCTATGTTGCAAGCTTAAAATGAAGGCTGATATGTGTAGAAATGGATTTTTGTGCATGTGACTTCTGATTTAGTTGTCCTGAATGAAGTTAGTTTTAATGTGCAAATTAAGGGAGAATTGGACACTTGGAAACATTGACCCCATGCTGACCTCTGCCTCTTAATTCTTTAAAAATAAAAGATGCAGTCTTTCCCTCCCCCTATTAAGATTAAATGTAAACAGCTGGATTTCTCTGCTGATATTTACTAACTTTCATCGTTACCTTTTTCAAGCATTTATTGCTTTAGAAGTGAATTATAGTTTATCACCAGGGATATGTACATCATCGAGCTACCTTTGTTGCCCTTTTCCCAACCTGGANACCTTTTCAACCTGAAAGCATTTTTTCACTTTATTTCCTAGCTGAAGCCAATCATCTTTATTTCTTGATACCACACATAAACTTTGCATCATGCCACCAGGTGATCACGTAGTTGGCTAGGGAAGTATTTATTTCCAAATTTAACTGTTCCTGTCCCATCCTTATAGCACTGAAAAGGAAACCGGCTTTTGGGAACAGAGGATTTTTTTTATATGCCTTTGCTACAACTTTTATCTAGTTGTAGTTCTCTACAAATTCTTGTTTGGGCATTTTTAAACAGACAGGCATTTATTGCTTATTTCTTCTTTTATACATGCTGAGAATCCAGGGATTTCTTGTAGCATCATGGCTATTGTCTTTGTTGGTCGTTTACTGGTGATAGATATGGTTAAAACTGGTGTCGGGCCCTTTTGTTTTCAAATCTGATTCTGAAAGGCAAGGTTGAGAAAAAAAATAGATCTCTGCTGTGATTGCTTTGTAAATAAGCAGCTTGTTTTTTTCCAGATTGTTAAATTCTTACACTGACAGATGTAATGACAGTATGTAAATTATATTGAAAATACTTTTGTCTGTTTGATGTATACTAAATTGAAGCGAAGTTATACGGTATTCTATTTGGAAGTGTGGAAGATACAAGAGTGGAGCTACAGATAACAAGTTTATGCTTGTATTTCCTACTGATGAAGACTTTCACACAAGTTATTTCTATGGGTAGGTGATGAGAATGTCACTCTGCATGTATACACATTTATAATACATTTTTGCATGATTATACATGTAGGAGTGGTACAATTTTGACTTGAGACTATTGGTGCTTTTTGTCCCAATGCAATTTTATTTGTGTAGACATGTCTATCTAAAAATCAAATTTCACTTCTGCTTTTGGAGATCTGAATAAGAAGTGAGAGAAACAAAGACCTGAAGGAACAGTACATAGCTCCTGAAATTTTAGATAACCTATTGAAAAAATGGGCAAATAGTCAATATTGTACTTGACCCTCGTATCTTCTCCACTTGACTGTTTATTTTTATAGCTCATGTTATATATGTTCATGTTGAACTCTGATGATAATACTGAAATGCCTCTCTATGATTCAGTCCAGTTGTAGCTTATGCATGTCATTTAATAATCGGCTGTCACAAATAATTAACTGAACATCAGCCAGCTAAATTTTTAACTTGGTCTTCTGTTATTTTGTAAGTCTTTTAAAAAGACAAAGAGTGCCTTTCAGTTAATTATCATGACTTCTTTTCCAGTCATAATCATCAGCTTTTCATGTTGCAAACAGTTTGATCTTTAATACACTGGCATTTAACTACCCATTTGTCAGGTCTGTTTTAAGTTGCTACTATAGCATCATTTTATGAAATTGTTGTTTTGGAGGCAGGTCTGATTGGAAATATTTTGTGAATTTCTTCATACCTTGTTGCCATACTGATCTTTAGTATGACTTAAGCAATATGGTCACTCTTCAACGAAGTGTGTTGCTGATCACAAAATAGGCACTTCTGAAAATAGTGAGTTGAATTATGTCTCAGGCACCAAGTTACAAAAACCCAAACTAAACAAAACCAAAACAAAAAAAACCAAACAAACAAAAAAACCCAAAAAAACCACCCTAAAAACCTCAGGAGAAACAGCTTTTAAGAGAATTAAATTTGAAACTTTTTTCTATTTTGTCCTCGATTTTGTTGATGATGTCTTGGCCCAAAGAGAGTTTTGATTCTCTCATTTGAGGAGTGGGAACTCCAATCACTTTCATCCACTATGAGTCAATAAGCTGTAGCTGGGGTGAACCATTTGAGTTAAACTGCACATCCTTTCAGAATTATTTTTCCATTCTCTCTGCTTCTACATTAATCTTTGTCTTGAATTTGACTTTTTTCTGAGCCTCTTCTGTTTCTAGCATGCTTTCCAATTATAAGTGATTTTCATTCATTACAAAGAATATAGTTGGTCCTAACAAAATAGACTAAAAATAGGTTTTTGTTATTCCTCAAGAACAAATTTCAGAATCACGTAAGCTATTTTCTCTCTCTCTTTCCTTCTTCACTTGGATGGCCAAAAATGCATATGGTAATCATATTGAAATAAAAGCATATTTATCACTGCACATAATAGTTTTGTTTCTTGTTATCCTTGATTTAAAAAAAACAACACCAAAAAACATTGCCACTTTGAAAAAATTCCCTGCCCTTGACAGGTAAATGTTATTAAAGGAAAGTTGTCTAATGTTAAATTTATTGTCACTGGATCCCTTATATCAAAAGGTTAGTCTTATTCAATCAACTGTAATGTAATGTAAGGTCTCACTTTACTTTTGTAAAATTCTCTAGATAAATATTGTGTCTTGCCAAATTTAGTGTCCTGTATCTTACTGTTTTTTATTTTAAAATGAAGTTTATCCTTTTAAGACTGTAAATATAATGTCATCAGATATGGAGATGTTGACGTGTTAATGTAAAAGATAATACACAAATAAGCGATAATTTCATAAATGTGTTTTTCTTACATTTGTGTTTTCTGTGTATGCAAAGGTTAAAATGACTCTGTAATCTCAGACTATGTTCATTAACTGAAGTTTAATGATTCATATAATGAATGTATCACTATAAACTATAAGCTTCATGTAGGAGAGTGTATTAATCTTTAAATTATTGTACTTTGTACTTTTAGAGGGGGTTTTCACAGTTTGCAGACTTCTGATCTGTGTTGTTTCTCTCCTTCTGCAGATGGACCTCCAGTTATAGCTCACTATGATATATCAGACACAAACTCAGACCTAGAAGTGATAAATGTGGACAATCTGTTGGCAGCTGCAGTAGTTCAAGAGCACAATAATTCTTTAGGAAATCAAGACTCAGGATCTACCTGGAGAACCAGAGGGCTGCTAGATGAACTGAGTGCTGATACAGGTTTGGTTAAATTCTCTTCCTCTGGCATTTGTTCCAACATCTCAGTAGGTATCTCTCCCTTTCTTGCTTTCAGTATTTTTATAGTTTATACAGCTTTAAAAGCTCCCTAAGTGGATTTTGCAAAAAAAACAGTACCGGTGCTTATTAAAAAGGTCTGACATTTATTCCAAAATATAACTGATAAAAATTGACAAAGATTCCTGCAATGTATTTTTGACACAAATTTTCTTATTTATCTTTTCTCCTTTGTTTCCTTCTAATTACCATTTGGAACTTAGGTCTGGGGTTTTGGTGTTGTTTTTGGGTTTTTTTAAATAAAAATGAGTTAAGCTTGTTACTGAATGATTATGACGACCCATGCCACCAGCTATTAAACTTGTCTGCTAAAGAAGAGGTTGGAGCCTGGGTTCTAAGGCAGAGTTAGTTTATTTCAGCTCAAGCTGGGTGCCCCCAGAGATGGACTCTGAACAAAGAAATTCCTGGACCTTTATACCCTTATAGTCTGTGCACCCAATCTTCACACACTCTGCACGCATCTCTTGGTCCAATGCCATTTATGGTCTGGGGTCTTCTAACACATCACTGGATTCTTTCCCCATGTCCACATGGGCAGGCCATTAACTGCTCTTATCTTCCAGCTTGAGCCAACCTTGGGGGCCTCCAGGGTCTCAACCCTTATCCGAACGTATTCAGCCTTTCTCTGTTTCCTCCCCTGCTTAGCCATCCATGCTAACAGAGTTCATTTAAAGTTCACTGATCCTAAGCTTTGAGCAGGACCCACTCA
>VWZV01000927.1:0-35723 GCA_013397155.1 Irena cyanogastra | reverse complement strand
TTGGGTTGTACATGCTTCCTTAACATTTAAGTCTTCTGAATAAGTGTAGTTTTATATATATATATATATATATCTCCTGTGAGCCTTGACATTGAGGCAGAACAGATTAGTGTCCCACATGATGTACTTGCCATAAGGTAATGTAATTGTTAAAACATAAGGCTAGTTTAGAAACAGCTTAAAATCTGAAAAAAAGAGCTAAGCGAGTTCTGGCAGTAAAAAAAAAAACAACAATTTGTGAAATGTGTTGAGAAAAAAAACCCCCTAAAAGCTAATAAACTATTGCTGACATAGAAGTAACAGAAAAATATATATCCTCAATATAAACATCCAGAGGTTACAAACCAACCAAAACTGGATGGATAAAATGTGCATAGTGAGAGCCAAGTCTTGCAACCATCAGCAGAGAGTGCCACCTAGGCTCACACTGTTCCATCTGCCTGTATTCTGATAAATCCAAATTTATCAATTTTCTCCCTCTAAGCAACCATGGTCAGACATTCCCAAATAGAGGTCAAGCAATAAATACAGAAACACTTTCACTTCCTCCCTGAAACTATCAGTCACTCTTACACCCCATAAGGAAGATAATAAAAAGTAGTATTTCTAAAAATGTAAATACCATAAGTCATACTTTTTAAACAGAAAACAGTTGTATGTTTATAATGACCTACCCTAAGGCCCAAACTTACTAAAATACATTCATCTGAATTAACACATGCTCACCAATATCAGCATTTACTACTCAGTGCAAAGAATACTTTTGTCCTACTCACATTTGGTTTCAAGTTAATGAAAATAATTTTAAATAAGACTTGCTTATTCAAAGTTGAGATTGCTACTTAAAGCTGGGAAAACTTTGCCACGAGGAGTTTTTATCTGAGCCCATGGAGATAGTGTAAGTAGAATAACTACGCTTCAGGTTCTGCTGTATTTTTTTGAAATAACAGTCACCCTTTAAATTCAAACCTTGAAGCTATTTGCAGAAACTTCAAGTTGGACAAATCATCTCCACAAGGAAAAGCAACAGCATTTTACAACGTGCAAGAATGTCTCTTGTAACCAGATACTCCAGATAACAGAAATATTCCACCAGTTCAGTGTCATCTTGAAAGCAGAATACTTCTGACAATCAGCCATCTCCAAAAGTGAGGGATACAGAGTTAAACAGAAGCAGTCTTGTACTCAATTAAATTTAGCAACTTAAATGCAGTTTTTGCATTTAGGTTAAGAAAAGATTTTTGATGTTTGATAGCAAACAATGGCAATGAATTTCATATCAATTATGGTAAACTAAATCTAATTGTCAATAAAATTAAATAACTGAATTTTTCCTGGTTACAAAGAAAAAAAATAATTATAAAAACATATTTACCAAAAACCATGCTTCATGTTTACATCAAGCTTAAGAAGTTATAAATTTTATGTAGAAAATATCTACTCTTGCACTGTTATCCTTATTGAATTGTATGAACAACATGTAGAGTCTGCTTTGAAAATTGTTTCTTTGGGAAAAAAGCATGCAGTGTAGTAAGTAAAGGGTTAAAGCAACTCACCTTTTAAACTGGAAACTTTTCCAGAGTTCACCAATAGTGGATTGCAGCCCCAGCTTATTTTCAGTATCACAGTCCTTTCTCTTCTGCACAGGTGACAGTTTCCTGCTTAGTCCACTTACTTTAGCTGGTATCAATGGCTTGAGCTTTGTTACCATATGTGACCTTATATTACTGGATTTATGTAATCCAGGAACCTGTGGGATTTTAATATTGCATGGTTAAAATGACAACCTGCAAGCAACAGATATCATGCTGCAAAGCTTATAATCAAAAAAATAACTCATTTTACATTGTGTTGAGATAATGCAATCTGAAGTGCCACAACAAAGCGTATTTAGATAGTCTATAATCTAAAAAAATGGCATCTCAAACACAAGACTTACTGCAGCTGTAGGACCTGGTAAACCAGCTTCCCTAAGTCTTCATATTAACATTGTAAACACTCATTTCTTTAGAATTCAGTTTTTAAAATCTACTGAATAGTTATTTTTTCATCTGTTTGAAGACTATTTGTTGTGTTCTCATGTAATGCCATCTTTTAGAAGTTTAAAAGCAGCAGCTCTCTGGTATCACTGCCTGCGACACTCTGATTTCATGAAGATGGAGCTATAAGGAAGAGCACAGGTAACAGTATGATGATCCCAAGAATCATTAGACCTCTAGCTGGACCTTCTTATCCAATTTCTATACCAGGAGCTCAGAAAAGCTGTGCTTGGCCAGAATCTCTCTCTCTTAAATGCAGCCAGACTTAAGTTGGAACATCTCAGCAGCCTTTTCTTCAAAGAGAATTCATAGCTTAGTTCTTTCTGAAACATCGTGGCATTTTACCATCCCCCCACCACACACATTTGTTATATATATTTTTTTGCACCTCAAATACTGTGCTCAGTTTTGGTCCCTATCTACAAGAAAGACATTGAGGCATTGGAATGAGTCCAGAGACAGGCAACAGAGCTGGTGAGAGAACAAGCCTGATGATGAGCAGCTGAGGGAGATGCAGGCATTTACCCTGGAGAAGAGGAGGCTCACAGGCAACCTTATCACTCTATATGATTGCCTGAAGGGAAGGTGTAGCCAAATGGGGATTGGTCTCTTTTTCCAGGCAACTAGCAATAGGACATAAGGAAATGGACTCAAGTTGCAGCAGGGGAAGTTTAGATTGGATATTAGGAAAAATTTCTTCCTGCAAAGGGTTGTAAAGCATTGGAGCAGGCTGCCCAGAGAAGTGGCAGGATCACAATTCCTGGAAGTGTTCAAAAATTGTGTAGATAAGGCACTTCAGGGTACAGTTCAATAGTGAATGTGGTAGTGCTGGGTTGACAGCTAGACCTGACTGCAAAGGTCTTTTCCAACCTTAATGATTCTATGATTCTATTATTGAAATGATATTATTTCTACCTAAATACATTAAGCAGATCTTGGTATCCCACAGAGGGGAAAAAAGTGTTTAAAATGTAAGCTAAAAAGCAGAACAAGAAGACTAGGAAGAATAAAACCTTAAAAACTGCCTGCTTTATAGTATTTTGCTTTTAATCTGTCATCTTGGTCTTTTTGCAGCATATGAAGGCACCTAAATCCTATGTATCCCTGTAGTACTGAATTACATCTGAGTTAGAACTTAATTAACTAACCCAAAAGTAGGCAAACTGCATGGTGAACACCTGCTAAAAATTTAAAGCCAGAGCAGAATGCTCTTTTCTATTATCAGTATTAGACTCTTTGCTGAGTTCACATCAATTGTGAAAAATAATTAGCAGTAAAAACCACAGCTGAAATACAGAAAATCACAGAAAAAACTTGAGGTCTTAGGGAGCTCAGTATCACATAGGCATTTGTTAGTAAAAAACTTTTACCAGTTTTGATCTTAGAATTCAGTAGGTAGCACTTCACATTTTAGATTGGAACTACTATAAGAGCTGACAAACTTTTCAGATTGCCTCCTCTGGCTATTAAATTTCTCTAAGTAAATCTACACAGCTGATATTCAGCTTACCAAAATCAGAATAAATTATGCATTATGTGATTAACTGCTTCTTCCCTAAATCTGGAACTCATTTTCCCCTTTGGTATCTTCTGCTGTATTTAACACCAGCAAACACTTCCCTTGTTTTACACTTACAGGACTCTAATAAATAACCTAACAAGATTTCAATAAATTCTAAAAGAAAACTGAACCAAGAAGCAGTGCTCCTTATCTCTACCTTCCCTCTCCCAGGGTCTTACTGATGTGCTAACTCACAGGAGTCCAAGAGTCTAGGTGGGCCCAAATAACAATATGACTGACCTTTTGGTTGTTGTTTTCAGGCTACTTTTTGGCCAAGCCAGTTTTCTGATGTAATTCTTTATAATTATTATTCCCAGCATATAACAGAAGAAGAGAGAATTCATGGACATGGAAATAAGTGGTGGAAATCCTCCTATTAGCCACTTGCTTTAAACTAACCCTATTATCCTCACAGATTTTCAGCAGTTTTTGTTTTCCGAAGGGCTCCGAGCATGTTGAAATTTTGGTTTTACGTGATGCTTATATTACATAAGTACTCCCATAATGTGATCCTCCAATATTTTGTATATTCATTCTCCCAATATACCTTCTAAGGTGAGCAAAATAATGTAAAGCATATTGAACACAGCCTTAAAACCAAAGTAATAAAATTCTGAATGCCAGGACAATTTCCTTGCTCAGTCTCGTTGAGGAAAAGCAGGAAAAATATTAATGTTCCAAAATACAAATGTAACTAACTTTCTCCTTAACAAATAAGTCTTAACAATAGCCACAAGATGTCACTATTTTACAAAACACACAACATTCTTGCCTGGCAGAGAGAAGCATGTGATTTTTCAGTCTGTCTACAAGAAAACTTAGTAGGGGGGATACCTAGAAGGATGAAAACATCTGCCTCTTACTTATACATCTTTTGGCCAATTCTAATGAAACACCTAAGGAGTCAGAGCTGTTAAAGTCTTAGAAGTTATCAACTAGACAAATATATTAAGCTCTTAGAAATGTTCCAAAGACAAGGAACATAAGTTTCTTCTTATACGTTCAAGCAAACACAGAGAAGTCAAATTACAGTTGTATCTTGTGATTGTATCTGTACTGTGAACATTACTGCAAATTATATCATAAAACCTGAAACAGGTTTTCTTGCCTTACCTTAGCTTACTTTACAGTGAAGTGTTTAAAATCCCCAAACAAATTGCAACTCTTATCAACTATAGATGGTTATATTTCACCTCTGCTCCAGGGTAGATGAATAAGAATACACCTTTGTCTTGCCAACATTTGCACTGCTTAAGTCTTTCATTACAAGTTCTAAAATGAACTAGTAGAAACCAATTTTCAGAGTTTAGTAAAGCTTATAAAATGAAAAGAATTCTTACCTTGGTCTTTATGACTGTATTTTTTTTGTTAGTTTTAGCAGCAGAAAATAGCAGAGACAGAGAACGTCGATCATCAGTCAGCTTTGAACTAGAATCAGATTCCTTCAAGAGAAAATTGATCTGGTTTTAAAACAGGTTGTCTTTTCGTAAACACAATATATGTATTCATATCTACATGTATATACTTTAAGCTACAATGTTTTCAGCAGTTCTAAGAACTCATACAAAGGCATGCATATGCTTCTGAAAGCACTTCAGGGACTAAAAGCAGAGGACAAAAGGTTGCCTATCAGGAGTTTTTATGAGCCACTGCAGTGATAGCAGCAGAAAGACTCAAGACAAATTAAAACCAGAGAAGAGATTTTATTTAAGCTAGCATGTCAATCCATTCTGTACAATTATGTTAAACATTGACAAGAATATGATCATTCTGTGATTCTATTTAGAGACAAGTTTTGTTAGCACAAGCTACATCATCTGTAGGGCACCACTCTGAAAAGGAGACTTCACTGCACAATTTCTTTTATAATTTAAAGTGAAAACAAATGCTGAAACAATGTCTAATTTCCTTACCTTTGCACCTAAGTTGTTGTTAGACACTTGCAGGATTTCTGAAGACTCCAAACTGCATTCTGACGGCTCACAAGACCCATGAGACTGCAATGACTGTTCCAGTTCTATTAAGGGGGAGGACTCTTCCTCTGATTCATCACACACTGCTGCATTAATCTGATCTTCCTGGGGCACCATGCAGTTGTCTCTCTGTTGGTGAAACTTCTGTGAAAACACTGTACGAGATAGACCAAGATTTCCTGAGTTACTTTTGAGGCTGCTAAACCACTGGGGACAACTTTTCTGCATTTCTCCAGGAGGTGTAAAGACAGTCTGTGATGATTTTTCAGTTTCTGAAAACCCAGAAACATCTTCAGCTACATGTTTTACTTCCTGTTTCTGGCAATCCTGCTCAGTATCCTGAATTAGATCATCTTCCTTCTTTGCTCTACTGTCAAACATAACTGCATCATTGCAGAAAAACCTAAAAAAGAAAAAAAAATGGTGAAAGGAAGGTGGGAGAAAGCTATGCAAATGTGTATGTCATTGCCAATCATTGTGTCTATCCATCAATTTCATTTTCAAGGTATACTTGCAGACAAATTATTTTGGCAACAGGAAAAAAACCCAACAAAAAGCCCTGTCAACTTCAGTCCACATTCATTAACAGCTTACATATTTGCCACCAAGTAGCTACCCTTGTTTCTTACCCTTTTGTTTTACAATGTCCTTTACCTGGAAAAAAAACCCCAGTCAATTCCTAATTAATTCTGATACCCAGAGATATTGAATATTTTCTTGAGAGCCACAAAATTGATCACAGAGCTGGAGCACCTCTCCTACAAAGACAAGCTGAGAAAGTCAGGGCTGTTCAGCTTAGAGAAGAAAATGTTCCAGGGAGACTTTATAGCACCTTGCAGTACCTAGAGGGGAGCCTAAAGGAGAGCTGGAAAGGGACTTTTCCCAAGGGCATGTGGTGACAGGACAAGAGGGAACGATTTTATGTTGAAGGAGGTTGAAATTTGACACTGAGAAGAAATTCTTCACTGTGTGGTGGTGCACTGGAACAGGTTGCCCAGAGAAGTTGCAGATGCCCCATCTCTCAAGGGCTCAAGATCCAGTTGGACGGATCTCTCAGCAGCCTGGTCTAGTAAAAGGAGTCCTGACAATGTCAGGGGGGTAGGAATGAGACGATTTTAAGGTCCCCTCCAAACAACACCATTCTATGAATAGTCTCAGTCTTCACTTCTGCAGTAAAAAGTGATTATCTGTCTCACAAAATATAGCACACCTAGCACAAAGGATCCACCATCTTGGCTGAGATGCAATACAGGTGCATAAAAAGTTTGAGGTAGCATTTTTCCTATTTTCAATATTCAGGCTATTTTAGCAACCAGGACAGCAAATAGTATTTTACTACTAACGAAAACAAGTGATATAAGCATACCTGCTTTTCGTTCCTGGAACAATTACAGCATCCTTTTCCTTGTTTTTCCTTTGTAAAAAGGAAGCAAATTTATTTCTAACTCTGGGTAGGGAGTTACAGCTTTCTTGAGTGATAGAAGTTCCTGGAGAATCAAGGCTCTGCATTGCTGACATACTCTTTTGTGCTTGACCATCATTATCATTCTCCTTCTTGATTCTTTTTGTTTTTGAAAATGAATATTGCTTCAACAGATCTCCATCTGAGACTCCTTCTGAATCTAAAGACAATTTAAGCATCACTGTAGAACCACATTCTGCAATTAACCAGTTATGAGATAACTAAATATTACATATTTACTCTCACAGGCTTAAAAATATTAGTAAGGTCTGGTAAAAAATTATTGACAATAGAGTTTACGTGTCTTTAATGCCATTGTTTTCTAGTACATAGCCTTAAAAATAACTTGGTGAAAAGGTAGATGGAGTGAAGGCAGAACAACTACAATGATACTACATTTGATTTAAAGGCAGGTTGCTAAACTACCCACAGACTTTGATAAGCAAGGGAATCGGAAGATACCAGGAGTAACAAAGGAAAAAAAGGAAGCCCCAGCAGTATAATCAGAAAGCAAAGGAAACAGCAGAAAACACTTAACATAAAGCACAACAGGAACAAAAAAGTGCCTCTTCTATTACAAGCCCACAGTTTACCTGAGCACATATAACTCAGGTAGTATAGCAGACAAGATAACATAGATGCACTAGAGAAAGTGAAAAAGTTGGCATAAAGAGCATCTATACAGGGGATAGAGGCACCACAGTCCAAGTACCGAAAACATTCTTTATGTTTTCTGTCTGGCCTAATACCAATTCTAGGAAAACCAGGCTGTTTTAACTTCTTCACAAGCCATTTTAAGACAGAAATGAAAACAAAACTATATCAAAATACAGCTTGTATTAAACATAACCTAACATTGAAACCACCAGAGTTTTATAGCAAACCAAAGGAAAGTTGAAATCAAGTCCTGTTGAAAGTTTGCTGTCACCCTTAATCATTATCTAGGCTTTATTATTATGGCTTATTAGTCTTGTAGCTTGTTGAAAACAGAAAATAACATTCAAGAGTTAAGCCTCTAAAGCCTCACACCATAAAGTACGAGATAAAATCCTTTCTTTTCCCACAGCCTTCTACTGTTATTTATATACTTATTTAATATAAACATACCACTCCTTGGTCTTTTTGCCAAGAGCTCTCTGCCTGCAAGCTTTAGTCCTTTAACACTAATTATTTTCTCCATGCCTTTGGTTAATGGTTTCTCTGGGAAATGCATTTTAGGAGGAGTAGGATCTTCAGTGGGGCCAAACTTGTATTCTCCACTCCAAATGCTATTGACATGATTACCACGTTGGTCATTCCAGCCACAACTTCTCTGCTGCACAGGCTACAATAAACAATCAAAAACCAAGACACAGGTTTATAATTTTGCCTTCTAGATATGATTTCCTGACTTAGCATACAAGCAAGGAAATGCTGACATTTGTACATCTAGTGACACAGTCTACAAAAACCTTTTTTATTCCACAATTTTCATGTTTTTCATAATTTTTGTTGGGCACCCATAATGTCTTCATTTCAATATGGCGCAAGTGGCTAACTGCTCATTTCAGACCAAATTTAAAGTTTAAAATTTATTTCTACTCCGGAAAAAAATTTGGATTATTCTTGGAAGGAATTCAAAACTCTTTGAGAATTTCCTCTTTAAACCAGTTAGTTCTGTGAATAGATTTAAGGACTTACTGAAAAAGTCTGAAAGTAAAACAGATATTAAAGTCAAATGCCATGAAAAATAAAAGATTACCTTTAAAAAAAAAAAAGAGAATTATGTGTGTGGAAGCACACAGTTTCTGTAACACCAGAATAGCTTTCCTTGACAATTCATTTGTGGATAGCACTCAACCTCATTTTTCCATTAACATTCAGACTCACATCAAGTTCTTAACATCTAACTTCATAATAAAGATGTTACCTGTGCCGTGTCAGGGTTATAACTATCAATTTGTTCCATGGTATTGATATCAATATTCCCAATAGCAATTTGAAAAGCAGTATCATCACCAACATGTCTGCTCCCAGCATAGTAAAGGAAAATATCTGAATATGACATTATATTTCAACAGTTATGAAAGTTACAACAGCCACCTTCCCAGTTTTCAGCTAAAAGCATGGCTAGAACATTAACCCAAAGGATTTGGCTCAATCTGATGTAACAGCAATTGTAATAGATCTGCAGTCTTTTGCAAATCATGCAAGTAAAAATTAAATCCTTCAGTTATCAGCAGGAGAGACAGCAACTTTCTCCTTCCTAATTTCTGCAAATGCCAGAGATCAGATGGCTTGAACATAAAAAACTAGTAACTACTTTAACAGTCCTGTTCCTTCATTTTCCTAATCTTCCATGTTGAAATTTACATTGCACAGATGTGGCAAAATGCTACCTTTTCTATAGGAAGAGTGATCTGGTAAAACAGTCTAAGATTAGAGACTGAGTTGAGCACAAATTGCAAGAATTAAACTGGAAGAGATTATAACACAACACAGGCAGAAATTCAAGACAGCCATAAAGCAGTCAGTTTGTATTTAAACTGTATTTAACAATTTTTTTTCTAAAGAAAACCAGATTAATAACTTCTGCCTGTATCAATAACAGGTCATTTAGTTATCCCCGCACTTCAAAAAAATTGATTAAAATCAGAGCAAAGGAGAAAAGAAGAAAACCCCCACAAAAGTTTAAGACTGCAGAAAAGCCAGGCTTTAGTCAAAGCAGAGATGCAACAAAAAAATCTAAGAATATCACAGATGAAATGAAAGTTTTAAGATACCACATCAGCGAACCCTTATTTCCCCATTCTGCCATTTCAACACAAAGGATACCGTCCTGCATAAGTTAGCGTTTCTGGATCAATATCATCTCCGTATGCATTCAGAGGAACTAATTTTCTGTTGACAGGATCAAAAACTAACTGATACAGGAATGTATTATTAGCTCGTGTAAAACCCTGTATGTATTCTTCTGGTACCGTTATGTTCATCTTCAAGTACTGTCCCATTTTCTTAATAACCTGTCAAAAAAGAAGTTATTCAATTGTTTCATTTTAACGTGTTATGTGAAAGGTTAAACACATTTCAAATATTAATTATCTTTGCTTGTAATTAAATGTAGAATGAATGTCCTACTGCAACAAGCAGATCCAACGTAAATAGGGGAAGGAAAGAAAATAGAACTTCGTACATTCTTTTCCCACTCAAATTGTCTACAATTACATAAATAACACAATTTTTATATCTCCTTCAATAAATAAATCAAAACAAAACGCAATCAGAAAAAAATATCATCTCCTTAAGGTGTATTTATTTAAACTAATACATATCAAATTTTTATCATTCATATTACCAGGACATATAAGCAATATGTGAGTGTTCTTATAATGGAAAAAAAAAAGCAAAACTGAACAGACTAAACCCTGGAATTTTGCTCAAAAGATACATTATAGCAAATAATGATTTGCATGGGAAAGTTCAAAGTTCCCCTTTTACTTCCTCAAAAGCCAAACCAGTTGCTTTGATGTCTGCTCTATATGA
Organism: Irena cyanogastra; assembly: GCA_013397155.1. Classification (NCBI taxonomy): domain Eukaryota; kingdom Metazoa; phylum Chordata; class Aves; order Passeriformes; family Irenidae; genus Irena; species Irena cyanogastra. The sequence goes on along the minus strand of VWZV01000927.1, from coordinate 25,166 downwards.
TACTATGATTTTTAAATCAAAAATCATAGTTCTTTGTCTGTGAGAGAAAAAGATAAATACACTAAAACACACAAGCAATTTGAGAAAGAAGAAAACATCCTAAGTTAATTAAACTTCCTATTAAAATGTTTTTCTGGATTAGATTTACCTGCCTCCAGGACAGCCCCATGAGGTATTCTTATTATTAGCTCTTAACCTCTCTACTTCCCTTACTACCCGTACAGGAGAAGTTATTCCCACCCTCTTATCCTCTGTATTTCCTAATACGAGATTTGTTTTAAATTCATACATTGGACAAGAAAAAAACCCACCTATATTAATTTGTTTTGCATCATATCACACTTTTCTTCCATACTGTTTTTAATATAGAAATGTCCATATCCATACATATGTCATGGAATAGGATTCCCAGTCTCTGCCCCTTCCCCACACGGATAAATCTGTACTTCTACAAAAGTAACAGTTCATTGAGCAGTTCTAATAACTAATCTGCAGAAGCAGGCAGTAATAGGGGGGGGAGAAATCAAAGTCTTACCAAAAATTAAGTTTCCCTTCAAACAGAATATACTCTTGAAGGATTAAAACAATTCTTTACCTAAGTTTACTTTGGTATATTCCTTATAAATATATATCAGCTTCAACACTTGAGTAAGTTTAGGCCAGCATCTTTTTTAAGAACAGGTAAAAAATACTTTTTGATATTCTCCTCAAAATGGAGGAAGACGAGAACGCTTCATATTTTCAGTTCGGTGTTAAATTTCATACATACTGACATAGAATGCCAAAAACAAAAAACCCCCAAAACTGAGTTTACCTTTATAATATCTGGATTGTTGGCTAATTTTATTAACTTGCATGCTTTAGCTAACCCAATTCCATGAATTGAAGGGAGGTAGTCACAACCAGAAAGAATACACATGTAGCGGAATTTCTCTTCTGTAAATACATTTCCAAGCTGCTTGCAGTTTCCTAGTCGAGTTTGATCTATCTCTAGTCCATTTCCAAACTTGTCAATTTTCAGAAACACCTGAAAATTAAGGGGAAGTGAAAACAGTAATTTTCACCCATATAAGGTGGTTCAATGCACTTGGAGGAAACAAGAGAGGCAAAGTGCTATTCTCATCTTTTCTATTTCCCACATTTGCTGTGGAAGAGTTGATCCATACATCAAACATATTTGGCAACTTCAAACTCTACTTTTCAGATATCAGCAAGAGGTAAAGGCTATTAGTATTTTGCTCCATACCTTTTTACATCCAAAAGCCAAAAGATCAGAGTCTTCTGTAATTATAGCTTGAACCATGCCAATCTTATTAAGATAAGCCAGCTGAGCATCAGCTTCATAAGGAGCAACAATGCAATCAACTCCCTGGGCCCGGGCAGCCTGTACGTGAACAAGAGGCATGCAAGTACTTTGCATTGATTCTCAGTAATTACCTTCAGAGATCTGAAAGCCTCTACATTAAAAAGTCAAAACCATGACCTTTTAAATCACACATTCATCCTGCCCCCAGTAAGAGTCCAATATTTCATGGTCAAAATCAAAGCAGTTCAAAGCAGTTGAGATCTATATACACTGGTTTAAAAAAACAACCTTTCCTATAACACTATTGCCACTGTGTCTGACAACAGGTGACAGCTTCAAACTTGTGCAAGTTATATCCTGGACAAAGGAGAACAGTACTAGAACAAACATAATACTTTTTGATAAAGACCTTATGACTGCATTGAAAGTATAGCAAAAAATACTAGAACAGTTTTTAATCAGCCAAATTTTTTTCTGTAGTCTAGAAACTAGACAAGGGAAGAAGTGCAAAAAATATTTTTATTATTTTTTTGTATTGCAAAAGTGAAACAGGTGTTATCAAATTCAGTTCACAGCAGTAGGAAGAGATGTGTTTTGTTTGACACACCATTCTTATTTATACAAATGGGCATAATAAACTTCATGCTTTTTAATTGTGCCTAACACAATCCAATAACATGCAGGACAATTACAGACTAAGCAGGTGAAAATATTTTTATTTCCTATACAGAAGAAGCAGTGCTGTAGCCACAAAAATGCAGAGTAGGATATGCTACCTATTGCAGAGATTTTTCTTAAACCAGCATTACCAATAATGTCAACAACTTACTTTAATAACTTCATGAGCCATAGCATGGGTAATATTTACACTACGCCCAAAACATTCTCTAGCTTCTGACAGTCTCCCTTCCTGCAACAATTGTTTCCCCTTCAGAAGACTGGCTTGACGCCTCCTAAAAGAAAGACAAAAATATCCACCAATCTCAGATTATTTTTCACTTAAAAGAAGAAACAGCAGAAGGGACTAAGAGAGACAGGTAAGAAATGGGGGGAAAATTGCAACACCTTCCAAATCTAGGCTACTGAATAATTTTTTAAAACAAAAAAATAACTAGGTAATTGCATTGACAAGGACAAGTAGATTTGAATGTTGAAATTGATAATGCTTCCTCAGAAAACAGTGACAAATTGGAACTGAAATCAGCAGTGTAAAAGAAGAAATGCACCCACTCAGCTTGCAGTAAAGCAGATTTAATGGGAGTTGGGAGCATCTGACACTAGATAGTTATTGATTTAGAGGACAGAAAACCTAATTTACTTAATTTCATAAATCGGAAATTGTTCACTTTACGCTGAAGAAAGCACGTGTCTCATGAGAATTCATAAATAACAACCACTACCGAAAAATTCTCATAGATTCAGTGAGAAGTCCCATTTATAGGGACCTGAATCCAAATCTGAGACAACTTTATCTTGTTAGTTGTAGAGAAAGATGAGAAAAGGGGTGCTATTTTGAAATAAAATTATACTGGGAAAAAAAATTTTTGTCCAGAAATGACAAGTGTGGGTAAACTTAAAGCCTCTAATACATTACAGGAACTACTGCTCAAAGGCTTACTTCCTTCCTTTATAAAATGGCTTTCATTTATGAAGTGCATTTCTATTTTTGGACTAAAACCTCGAAGAAGTTTGTATGATTTTAGATGTAAATCAAAAAATATCACACTACATTGCAGGGGGACGCACCAGAACTTACTTCCTAGCTGAAGTTTGAGGGTTTTTGATTTTTACTGTAGTGATAAAACTGCTTTGTTTGCAAATCAGTACAGTGCGGTCGGTACTCACTCTCGTCGTGCCTTTTCCACTTCCTTCTTAGAGGGTAGGGTACATCCATCAAATACCAAAATCGGTTTAATTCCAAATGAGAGGAGCATATGAACAAGTTTCATACAGAAAGCTACATAACTGTATCAACAATAACAAAAGTAAGAAAAGAGACATAAAGTTTATTGTTAACCACAAGTCCATTACACATTTTCCAGTTGCAGGAAAGGAGAACTGTAAGTTTAGGACTAACTATTGTTAAAGAACCATAACAGGCTGTATATTTCCCTAGTATCACAAAAATCTAAGAACACTTGAATGCAATTTGGTTGATTTTTTTACCAAGAGAAACAATCCACCTCCCAATTCAGAACTGGGCTGACTACTCCTCTCTCCCAGAAAAAATGAAATAAGAATCTAAGCATAATTCAGTTGATTTGCTCCACTAGGACTCAATACTGACAAAAACTTGACCAGTTAAAACATGGATGGTCTTTTTACTTTCAGCAACTCAATTCATAATGGCCAGGGAAACAGGAAGCAGACACAGTACATGGCCTTTCCCCAGAAAGGCAGACTAAATGCACTTTTGTAGAGTTGGAAGTGATGGGGTTATTTAATCTGTCCTTTTAGAACTACCCACTCTTTTCTCCAGACAATGGATATATCCTATGGACAAGGCATACAAACCTATCTTCCCATACAAAAAATACAGGCACAGCACAGAAAATATTCCAAAAGACAGAAAAGTTCTCCTTCTGCACAAACTATGAAGATGGTATATGGCCCAGGAGGCAACCTTCCACTGCCTTCCACTTCAAACTCATCCCTTGAAAAAATATTTGTTGGGCGTTCCAGATCTTATTTATTCCCTCAGACCTCTCATCTTCTTACCTGTTATTTCTACAGATCTGTATGAGATCATTTTATAAGCAGCACAGAATTAAAATCTAATAACTGCTGTAAACACTAAGCAAGCACATTGCAACAATGCTCAAAGAAAAAAAAATCTTTTTTTTTATTTTAAGGACACTGCTTAAAACAGCAAGAGCAACCTCATCAACAGAGGAAGGGAGAAGGAGAGTGAGATTTAGAAGCATTTAGAATGCAAAGATATGAGCACGGAAGAAACTAGATTTAGAGCTACTGAAAAAGAGCTATGATTTTTGAAAGACAGGAGCAAATAGCACTGTAGCTATATAATACCTTCATCCAGATGAATTTTAAAGTATGAAAGGACTCCACACTGTAGTTAAGGTGCCAGTCTTTGATCATATGTGCATGGAAACAAGATTTGCCCATAAAGTACTCATGTATTTAAATTCAACCATTACAAAGTTTCCTATGACTATGAGTATTTCTCCTGACAGTCAATCTTTTCCTCAACTGAAGTGTATCCTATTCTCAGGACTCTGAGGAACCTCCAGTACCTTTAAGGCAGGGCTGGATTGAAACTCCACAGTTCTTCAAATCAACATAAGCAGCAGTAAATGTTTGAATTCATTTGCAAAGCACCAACTCTCTCTTGCCTCCAATCAAACATTTGATGGATTCAAGGTCCCCTGGGTGGTGCCAGGCAATAGGACAAGAGGCATCAGGCAGAAACCAAACCATGGGAATTCCATTAGAATATAAGTAAAACTTCCTTGCTATGCAAGTAACCAAGCACTGAAACAGTTTGGCCAGAGAAGTTTTCGAGTCTTTTTCTTCTCTGGAGATATCTGAAAGTGATCTGGACACAAGCCCAAGTAATGTTCTCTATGGAACGCAGTATGAGATGACATCCAGTGGTCCCTTCCAACCTTACTTACATCCAATCTAAAACAAGAGTTCAAACTACGTTTCCAGAGATGGGCAAGAAAGGCAAACCTGATCTAAGCTGTGGAGCTGAATCTGAAATATGACCACAACTTTTGTTCATTTCCTTCCCTAGAAATATAACTGCGCAAACATGTTTTAGAAAAGCTACTTTAACTAAAAATGTAGTATGTTAAGCAAAAAATCTTACACCTTATTCAAAGCATAACACATCTCTCAAAATTCCTTGGCATCATTACAACCTTTGTCACAGAAGTATTTACACAGTCTCTTTGCATACAAAAAAGATGCCTGAAAATAACACCAATTTGAAATTAAAGAATTGCACGTACAGAATTTCATCAGAGAAATTAGACTATAGTTGAGAGCGAGACATGCTAGGAAAAAAACCCCAAACTGATACAGCCTTGGGTAATCTAACAAAAAATATTTTGAAGTTTTTTCTCCAATACATACTTCAGTATTTTTTTTATTTTGCACATCTGGAAAGCTGTTTATTTATCGCCAAAAATTTTAATTTCTAAAGAGTCCAACTCAGAATTCAGAATGAACAGTAAGAAGTGAAACTATCGTAACTTAGTTTTTAGTTCAAGAAACACCAAGTTAATAAAACTTTAGTTTGTAGAAGGGCCGAGACTTAAACGTAAGACTTACAAATCCGTGGGCTCTCCTCGGGCCAGCTTCTCAGCACAAGCATAGGCACCTTTGTGCAGCCAGCAGTAGGTGTCCACAGCTACCGCCATCCCTTTGTATTTCTTCACGTGGGAAGGCTCGGCAGCCTCCTTGATAAACTGGAGCAGGCCCTGGATCCCCATGATGCCGCAGAGCGGGGAAACAGAGAAAGGAGCGAACACAAAGCCGGGTGCTTTGTGCTCCTGATCTTCGCTGGAGGCCCGTCAGGTCAGCTCACAGACGGGGCGCTGGGCCGCGCCAGGGCCGCGAGAAGCTCCCGCGGGTGTCCCCACGCATCCCGGCTCGGGGCCGCCCCCCCACGCGGCGGTGGCGGCTGTACCTCGGTGAGGATCGGCGCTGACCGGAGAGTGCGGGGAGAGAGAGAGAGAGAGGTGAGGGGAAGATAGAGGGAGAGAAGGACTTGGAGACCCGGTGCGGCCCGCACCTCGCCGGGACAGCCGCGGCTCCTCCGGCCCGGCTCAGCTCGGTCACGGCGCGCGGCGGCCGCCCGGGGCTTTCAAGCAGCGCGCGCTGAGCGCGGAGGCCCCGCCCCGCAGGCGGGGACTACGATCCCCATGGTGCCCCGCGCGGGCGGGGGCAGAGCCGGCGCCCTGGCCGCAGCTGTGGGGCTGCGCGCTCCTGCCGGCATTCCCGACAGCCGGCGTGCGGCGGACACAGCTCGCGGGTAACGAGAAGAACGTGACATTTATAAACATTAAATACGCAGAAATCACAAGGCCCCGCAGAGTTTTAACTGTAGCCAACGCCGTGAGAGGGGAGGGGCTGACGCGGGTCGCTGACTGCCAAGGATCAACCGAGGGACAGATGTTATTGTCACAGCGCTGAAATCCTGGGGTTAATGTAAGATGGATGGTCAAAGTTACAACTATGGGATACAGGTTCTTCTACTTGTCAGCTAACGTAAGGGTTTGCTTGCATAAATAAAAACAAAAACTGCAGTAAGATGTAAATGTAGGCCAATAAAAGCAGATAACAGTTTCTTTTTCTACGTGCCATTTTGAAGCCTGTACAGTTCACTCGGTGACGTGGCTGACTCAGTCAGCAGTGTAGAAAGCAATGTTTCCAGACAGTGGACAGCAAAGTTTAAATTCAATGCATTCTGCAAAGAGCACATCTGAATTATAATTCCTCAGCTAAGAAATGCATAGAAATAACTTGTTCACAGTGATAGCACAAGATGTTTTAATGTTGAAAATATTGACTGAATTCTGCTTTGCCAATTCTTTTTTCACTCCATGATTCTGACTATATATGACACACTCTACAAGTTTTAAATCCAATTGCAGTTAGAATTCCATTTGGATTAGGTTTGCTTTTCTTAACAATATGTTCTTCTATCACTTCTGACATTTCTTTTTCCATCAAACTGCTGTGCTCATGGGAAGAACAGTAATCAGAGTAGACAATGTAATGTACCAATATAATTCAAAACCTTATGCGCAGTTCAAATAAAAATACTTTCGACTATTTTCTGTAAATTAAAAATAGTCCTAAGGTGAACCTCAGAGTCAGAAGCACTGGAGCCAATGAACTTGCCTTGAAGGAAGCCAGAGCTACAAACTCTTGCCCAGCTCAGATTTTTCTTTTCAATTCCTTCATTTGAAAGGATGGGTACTTTAGAATTGAAGACTTAGCACAACATGCCTTAACATTCAGTTTATTACAAATATTTTCAGCCATGTATGAACCAGTGTGACCCACCCTCATGACATCTCATAACTTCCATAAAATAACAGAAGCTTGATACCATGAGTCAAAGGCTTTGTTGGTTTCAGCAGAGCTATCATGACTTAAAACTGACTAAAGATACTGAACTTTAAGTTCAACAGTATCTCTTGGGAGAAAGTAGTCAGATGGTAACATTTTATTCCTTTAAACAATACTGTAGTATTGTAGTTTTATTTCCCATAGGTACCAGATGAAACAGGGAAGCAGCACTGCATTATGGTTAGTTACAAGACTTTCAGTAATATAGAGAATTCTTTTTTTTTCACAAGTAGCTCCTGTATCAGGAGAGCTGGTAAGACTAGAAATTACTATGCCAAATCTCTGCTGTTTTTCTCTTTCCTTGAACAGTTTTTTAATAGTGACTTGCAGAATACATTTTACAGAGATCTTGAAGTAGAAAGTATAGCAGAAACATTTTGTTTTCTGTGGAGCTGTTTTTTGTTATGTAATAAAAAAAGAAGAGCCATTCTGAGTATAGCCCTGTTTGACCCCTAACAGAAATCTGAGATAGGTGCCCAAGATAAAACCACTGAAGTACCTCTAGAATCGCTTCTTTCTCCACACAGCTCTCCTAAAGAGAGGAAATGGGATCACTGTCTGATGTAAACATCTAACCTTTACATGGACAAGTAAAACAAAATTAAATTTATCCCTACTGTGCACTACAATGGGCAAGGACATCTTGCAGATTTTTACTAAACTTCCTTCTGTGTAGTGTCTGGCACAGCTGGAAGTCTCTTCATGCAGAAGATTAAAATACTTGGAATGAAAACCAGCACTTTGCTGAGGCTCACAATCAGACCATTAGCTTTGATGATATTAGTAGATTCGGTGTCTGGTTTACACTAATTTTTCCAAAATTTCAGTGAATTTCTTATTAATGCTACTATATTGTTTTCACTGCTTAAGAAGATGATCACTTTTAACTCAAAAAGTTGGTTTGGAAGTAAGTTGGACTATTTAATCAATTTCTTAGAAAAGAAATCTGATTTTTCTCTGATAGGTGGCAGTATTACATTCATGACACCCTTTATCTGTCTTTTATTGAAATTTCTATTATTGGACTATATATCTTCACAGCTTTTTTAGCTTAGCTAAGATACCAGACTTTAATACCACCTAATTCATGAACAGTTGTACACACTTGAGAGAAGTTTAGAGGATGACATCCTTAAACTACATTTAGTAGCAGAGGAAATGTTTTTAAAAGCTCCTAATTTATCAGGAAAATATTATATGAATAGTGTTAGTAAAGTTATTAAAAACCTAGATTATCTAGTTAACATAGTTTTGATATGGGTATCTGCTGATTATGTTAGCTGAGTAGCTATTCTGAACTTAAGTGCGGCTGCGCTACACTTGTGTGGCCCTTGTGCTACACTGTGCCACTCGTGCGGCAAGTTTTTATCACCTCTGGAAACGTAATGTCAGTATAGAGAACAAAAGCATGTTAAACTCTAGTATCCCAGTGCGTATTTTTTCCCTTGTGAAATCATAGATCCGGGTGCTGCCGAAGCCTCTGCTCCTTGTGGCTGCATGGCTCAGCCTGGCTCCTAGAGGCTTCCTGGGACAGAGCCTCACCTGCAGCCGAGTGCAAGGGGCAGTCCAGTTTCGCTTTCGAAAGCGCAGAGGCAGGAAAAACTCTCTTAATTTGTAGGTAAATCTTCAAACTAGTCCTGCAGTCATTACTACCACTTTAAATTAGTCTTTTTTTTCTTTTTTTTTTTTTGTTTTTCAATAACACAGGTGCCTCCAGATTCTCCAAGTCTGCCCAGAACTTGAGCTGTGCCAAGGTGACTTTCTTCAGTTTGGGAATTATACAGAGCTCTCTCTCCATACGTCATTAAGGCATTATCGAGTAGCATCAACAGCTTGCTTCAATAATTAACAAGAAATTGCAAAAAGACAAGCAAACTGCTGCTGATAACCACAAACAGATTGGCATGCTGTGGGAAAGGAACAGCTGTGTCATCGTATTTAAAAGAGAGCCCAAGATGAGGAAACCCGAGTCTTCCGGGGGCAGGTGAGCAGCCTCTGGTTGGTGTCGATTTATTTAACTTGGTACTGGACCCTCCTGCACCTCAGGTAAGCTATTCCTAGACTTACACACTCTACAAATGTAGTCTATTTTTCTGAGAAAAGGGATTTCTAATAATGTTTGACAGTGTTCCTCTCCTCAGTGTTTCTGGTAGCACACAGTGAATGTCTGTGTTTCAGGGAAGTCTATGGAAATGTGAACTGTACAAGGCCTTGGATAAAATCTTGTTTTAAGCCAGTAGCTCAACTAAAAGGACCTTTCAAATGAAAGCTTAAAATGAAACAAAAAAATCTTTTGTCATAAACAGGAAAACTGTAGCTGAGATTTCTCAGAGATCTGAATCCAGCTCACAGACTTTTATGGGACTTTCAGCCCAGAAAGAAGAGCAGAAGATAGATGTCTATTTTTCACGTACAGGTTCCTCAGAGTGCAGTGCAGTGGGGAGGAGAGATTGTCTCTAAAAATCCAGCAGCACTCCCTCATAGCAGGAAAATAACATTTTGCTCTGTTATTTGGGTGAAGTTGCCCTTTCTTTTTCTTGGAGTAGGCAGCTGCTGGCAGGTGCTTCCATAGTGCCCACTGCCCTCTCAGTATTGCTGGCTGCTCTCATACATAGTCTCAGGCCAGAAGTAGGGGATGGATTTGTGCTGATCTTCTTTCTTACTCTCGCCTTTGTCTGGCCTCTTATCCTCTGTATTTCTGCAGGTGCTCTAATGATAGGGGTGGGACCAGACAACAGGGTACCCTGATTCATCTGCAAATGCATGTATCTACATACTCCTCACCTGGCCTTTACTGAGGAGTAAAGTACTTTTATTCCTGGAAGTGAAAATTATCCATTTTTATTCTCTTCACTGACTTTACTGGTTCATGTTACAGCCACCAGATACAGTTACACTCAAAATGCTGATCTTGCTAGAGATACCTTCAAACCAAAAAGACCTGTCAGCATCTTGTTAAATTCCAGCTTTCCAAAAAACGGCATAATTAGTGAGGGCTTTAAAATATCTTAGGTCACTTGAAGAGAATGGAGACTTGCAAACTAAAGAGAACAGAGTCACTCCTTAATGCACTCACTACTACCTGTCTATAAAGGTCTTATGGTAACTCAGTCTGGAGCATTGTTAGAGACAGAGCTTGGTCAATTTTTATCAGTCTCATTACTTTACACAAAGCTTGGTCACACAAGTGATAGTCTGGACTGACATAGCCTCTAGCTTATATAACCACATTGATAATTCTTATATAACCACAAAGATATTTCACACAGGTCCATGTCATACAAATGTTTTATCAAATTTTGTTAGAATTTTCTTACATTTCAGAGATGGAAAAAGAGAGGCTTTGATGCAAAAAAAAATATTCAAATATTTTGCTGGGATGATTCTCTGGAGTTTTCTCACTTTTGCTCTTCCACATAGGGTGATCAAATATTGTTTGTGCTTTCTGGGGAAATGGGGGAGGTCCAGTAGCCTACCATTTCCCTTGCATCCGTTACATCTTGCCATACCAAATGCCCTGTTAATTTCTGTTTCTCATATAAGTGTTGTTCTTTCTGCTACATGGAATATAACTAAAATAGGTTAATCATTAACGAATTATGCCAGTAGCAGCTGAACAGTCTCATGTGTTCCCAGCTGTAAGTAATCTACAGTCTGTTTTTTGCTTTTTTGTAGGTATTGATATATTCCATATTGCTGAACCTTCCAGCAGCAAATGAAAAATATGTATTTATCCCTCCTTTCCATTTTACCTCCGCTTTTGAAAGTCACTGGCACCAAAGATGTTATATTTGGTCATAATAATTTCACAGAATATCAAGTGGGCAACATGAACCTCATTCTCTCTGTCCCACATGGTGGGTCAATGGAACCTAAAGACATCCCTGATCGAGAGGCTGCCTGTTGGGATGTGAAGACATCCTCTTGTATTTTCTCTCACAACTGTCCTCCTGGAAGTATTCAAAGTGCTACGAAATGCAAAGTGTCTACCAACCAAGACAGGTATACTATAGAGGTGGCTCAGGCTCTTGCTGAAGAAATCAACCACATTACTGATGGCTTCTTCCCACATATCATCATAAATCACCTACAGAGGTTCAAGATGGATGCTAACAGGGAAAAGGAAGAAGCCTCCTTTGGAATTCCCCAAGCAGAACAGGCCTGGGAGGACTATATGGGATTTTTGACCACTGCAAAATCACAGATGTCAGGGGGCCTAATTCTAGATATACATGGACAAGCACATCCTGAAAGGTGGCTAGAACTAGGTTACACACTTTCAAAAACTTCCCTTAACTCAGGTGTCTTTTCGGCATTGAATTCCTCAATTAGCCATCTGGCCAGTCAGCTGGTCAATGTGTCTTCTGCGACTTTGATTGCAGGGAACAGAAGTTTGGGTAAATATATTGAAGGACAAAATAAGAGTTATGTTTGTGTGCCTTCTCCATCCAATCCTAGCCCAAATAATGGAAGCTATTATAGTGGTGGGTACATAACAAAGACTTTTGGTTCCCGTGATTCTGGCACCATTGATGCCATTCAGCTTGAGCTGCCCCAGTGGGTGAGGGCAGCTGAAGAGCGTCACAGATTTTGTAAAGCGCTGGCAAGGGCTGTAATGAAATTCTGGCAAACTAACTACTGCAGCCAGCAGAAGCATCAACTTCTGCCATGCTGAAGAGGCTGTCCTGTTAAGATACCCTTCCTTAATAGAGTAGTGATCTAGGACAATCAAACAACTCATTCACCTGGAACATTTAAGCACAATGTAATTGTGGATGCTGGTAGAAAGAAACCATCCTGCAAAGGAATGCATCAACACAGAGGGAATCTACAATTAATACCAACAAATCCATGAATACACATCTTTGCACTAGAAATTCAACTGGCATTGAAAAGACTGCTGTAAGATGAGTGGGTGCAAGCATCACTTGCCTGTGCTTAATTTCTTTCCAGTCTCATCCTCTGTTTTGAAGCTTATGATAAACAACTAATCTTCTTCTAATAAATTCTGTGCAATGCCTTAGTGGATTATCTGTTCAAAGAAATTATATGTCTCTGCTTTTCTTTTAACACTTAAGAAAGACAGTTGCATAATATCATTGTATAAAATGTTTGGGGCCAGGACCAGTTTCCATTTGGTGCTTATAAAGCCATAGGGTTTGGAAGCAAACAGTAATGCTGAGCAATGACATGCAGCCTGATCTACTCCAGGTTTTTTTGATATAATGACTTAGGAAAAAAAGATCTGATAGCACTTATAGCACTGTAACTTTGTTACACTTTAAATAGCATAACAGTAAGGTAGTGACTGGGTGGAAGGCTGATGAAGATAGCACACACACATCATGCACTTTTGACAATTTTCCTTACAGCATGATTGTCTCCTGAGAGCTTGTCCATTATTTCACTCACCATAGGATTAAATGCTTGGTTTTTTTTTTACTGGGAATAGTACTACATTATGGATAGTTTCTGCACAGTAGAGAATACAGTAGCATGAAGAGCCATGACTACAAGTCAACTCCTAGAAAATACAGGCAATTAATAAAGAAAAGCAAAGGGAGAAGGAAGCAAGACTGAAAAGGGTACCGTTTGAGAATTAAGATCCTATGAAATCCTAGCACTGCTGAAAGTTTGGTAAAAAGAAAATATTGAGTAAATAGTCAGTTTTGAGGAAGTAAATAGGTAATAAACTGAAGAGAAGTGGGATATCTGCATCTTGCAACCCCAGTAAAATAATTTAGGCCTATTAGTAGGGACAAAGCCAAAAAGAAAATATAACATTACATATGATAAAACATAACACATAACAGCATCAAAATGGGTAAGGATCTCTTTGAATCTGAACCATGTATTTTTATTAATCTTTGAAGAAAAAGCAATTTTCAGGTAACTGAAAGAGACTTTTTGTAGCTTTCAAAATGATACAGGACTCAGAATTGCAAGAATGTTACCTTTCATATACTAACTGCTAAATCATGGTCTGAGGAAGTGAACACAAGTAATAAATGGCAGACCACGTTTATTTGGTGCCACTTGGTTTGCCAGACAAGTCTGATTTTAGTTTTGATCACAAGGTTGGCTAATGTGGCGGGCTGACCCTGGCAGACACCAAGAACCTGCTCAGTTTCTTGCTTGCTTCCTTACTTCTCCCAGTGGAATGTGGAAGAGCAAAAGTGAGAAAATTATTGGGCCATAATGAAGACAGCTTAATAGGTCAAGCAAAGCTTCATGTGCAAGCAAAGCAAAACAAATAATTCAAGCACTGCTTACCACCAGCAGGCAGATGTTTTTGAGCCACTTCCTGGGAAACAGGGCCTCAGCATAATGGGAAGACAACTTGGAAAGACAAACACCATAACCATGAACATCTTGGTTCCCCCTCCCCCATTCCATGAAGATATTGTATGGTACAGGCTGTCCCAGTTGTGTCCCTTCCCAGCTTACTCACTGGGTGTGGGAAAAAAGCACCTTCTTGTTGTGCTGGCATTGCTAAGCGATAGCCAAAACACTGTTTTATTTACTAATCCAGGACACAGCACCATACAGCCTGCCATGGAGAAAATTACATTAATCCCTGCCAGATCTGGTACAGCTGATCATAAGAATTTTAAATATACTCCCACAAGATATTTTGCAGCTACCCTTAAATCCATCATAGCCTTGTAACAAGTCGAAGGCAGGTAAATAACCGTAAGTCATTGTATATTCAGTTCATGAGAAGAATGTCTTTTCAAGAAGCATATCAAACACCATTCAATACCAGTGATATAGAAAACCTGCTATTTTTCCCTAAAATAGTAGGTAATAATATCACTAGCTATATGCATTATCCTAACTACTCACTAAGGTGAGACACTTAGCAGCATTTGTATGCTTAGCCAAAGGATGAAAATGTGTTCTGTGCTCTGTGTCATGTGACATTGTCCTGGAATGCTGAAATGCAAGAAAAGATTTGCAGAATCATGATGGGTAGTTAATTGAATATGAGTTCAGCAGGCACTTTTCTGGCTTAGAGGATGAACGCACTCTTTGAAAGCATAAGCAAGGCATGAACAGGCAGAAACAGCAGGACATATTAACACTTTGTTGACTGTATGATGAATCTGGCAGGAAAAAAAGCAATGTAATATTCAATATTCAGAAGTTCAAACTGGACAAATTGAAGCAGAGAGGAAATCAGTGCTTTTGACATAGAGAGTAACTGTCAGCAAATATACATTAAATCAAATGAGCTTTTCAATATCTAGTTATAATCATGCACTGGCTTTTTTAGAATTTATTCTTTGCACTAAGGGTTGGAATAGAAGTAAATTTCTATTTTCTAAGTTCTATTTAATAATGAAATAGATTTAAATGTAATTGAAAAGAAAAACAGAGGAAAAATAATAAAAGAAATCTGCTAATCCACTTTAATGAAGAAATGAAACTACATTTATTTGTCTGGACACAAGTTTTCAATGGAACCTGGTTCCTTTTCCCGTCCCTTGTGACTAGACTTCTCAGCTTTGATCCTTTGAAGACCTTTAAAAAATTTCAAGAACTAATTAACATACTGAGGTGAATAGACCAGATTGATAGCATTTTGTAACAGCACAGACAAAAAATATCTTTTTGTGCACAGAGCTTACAGAAAATGTCTGATTTCATTTTGTTGTGTCATTGGCTTCAGAGTATTTTATTTTCTTTTTCAGGAAGAAACAAAATCCAGATTTCCAAAGTACATTAATGGTCAGAAAAATAGCATATGTACCAAATATTTGAACATTGTGCTCCTGAGTTTTTTCTGACACACTGTAATGCTGCATGTATAAGGATTAGGTCATCTATGTTGGAATGCAGAGCTGGAATGCAAAGTATCCTATTAATCCCACCTAACCAGCCATGTAGGATCTAACTCTGATCCAAGTTAGTTCTCTAGGTACCCTCTATAGAAAGGGATCAGCACCTTTGCTAAGGGTGATTCTTTTCATCCTATGATATGTGAGATAGACAAGCCTGTGGAATATTCTGATCTTGCTTCATAGAAGAGAAACCTAGAAAGCTTTGCTAGACAGCTTGCAATAGATCAGATCATTAATACCCATAAAATAGCATTACCTTACAATACTCAAAGCTTTGGACAGATGGGACTCAATAGGTTTGGGGCTGGTTAAAATAATCCAGTCTGAGCAAAACATTAATGACATGAGGTTGAACAGGAGGAGTAAACATCTGCAATACTCACTGTATGGCATGCTCACTTCAGTTGGATTCTCAAGCTTCCACCAAAATTGGAGTTGGAGTTGGATAGGTTGTAATGCAAATCATGTTAGAAAATTAAATTGAGAAGCAGACAATTAACAGTGGAATGTCAGAGTGTGTCACTGTAATAACATACAAGTGCTGATGGCTTCTGAGGTATGAACGCCACCACAAAAGGTAGAAAACACTTGTGCTTACCTCATATATAGGAAGAAATCCAAATACTGCACCAGCTTCTTTGCTTACAAACTCAAAAGTTTCCATAGGTTGGAGCTGACCAAGGGAAGCCAAAGTCAGTGCATTAGTAGCTGAAGACAAAAGGTAATGAAGATATTCTTACTACAACTGCAAGAGAAGTTTTATATTCCCATGACTTTTAAGGATAAAGCCAGGTGAAGATGGAAGAACTCCAGTGATATTCAATTAGAGCTGTAGAAAGTATACGTAATGAAATCTAACTCTCCTGGCTTCTGATTTTGTAGGAACCCTGAAAGAACTATTGTATGCAACCAGGGATTCACTGTTATACTAGTATTTTCACACATCCTTTGAGTAAACAAGATATTTAGGTTTTCTGTTGAAGCAGAGGAAAATTCTAGGGTTTCTTTTACATGTTTAAACCAGTGAATCAGTTTATGCTACCTTCTAAACTGGAATTTGAAAATGATAAAAATGAGAATGAAAACCACAGACATTTCTTGGATCCCTCTGTTTTTGCATTTTTGTTCTAGCTTGTCCATTGAATGAGAAAGATATGTAGGGTTATTTATGGATAATTTTTAAATGAGAAATACAATTTTATTTCCTATATGTTCCACAGAACATAAATTTGTCATAGACATTAGCTACCTTTTCAGGAGCCAGAGCTTTGAAAAACTTGAAGCCGTGAACTGCTTCCTCATGTCCAGCCTTTTCTAAATCTGAGGGTGATCCAGTCAGTGACTTCAACCTGTACATACAAGACAGAAAAAATCTGAAGTTCCTATCAAAATTACAGTTATGAACACAATATTTTTATATGACTCCAAAATGAAATTATTTTGAACTAGGCTCCAAAATGAAATTATTTTGAAGTATAAATGATTTAATATATCTTCAAAGTATAATTTATATTAGGACCTTCATAGGTGTCACAGAGTGCTTCACTAATATTTTGTCAATCCAGGCATGGCTGTCACCTGTAGAAGGCAGGATATCTTAATATAAACATTCATTTACATGAATCATGTGCTAACTCTCTGTCTGATAATGGCTTTTCAGCATTTCTTTAAGTTCTGACTAGAACACCTGAATGTGACTTTCATAACGAAGGTGTCCTCTGCTCATATGTCTGGTTTCCAAATTTTGTCAAAAGAAATTATCTGGAGTGTCTGTTAGTGCAGAGTAACAGTTGCCTTTATAATCAGAAAAATAAGTCAGGTCACACAAGCTAAGGAACTACAGGGAGAAACTGAGACCATTCTTCTATATGGTTCTATCTACCTGCTGGCATTTTTCAGTCAATCTCCTGAGATGCTTGTTTAAACTGTAAGCATCTATGCTGCTCAGATGGGTTTATGCCTTTTCCAGTACTTGCAAATTTGGGGAATATTTGCCCACAGCTTTCTCCAGAAGAAGCTGTCTGGTCATGGCTTGGCTGGGTGCACTGTTTGCTGGGTAAAAAATGACTGGATGGCCAGGCCCAGAGAGTGGTGATGGAGTTAAATCCAGCTGGCACACAGTCACAAGTAGTGTTCTCCAGGGCTTACTGATGGACCCAGCTCTGTTTAATATCTTTATTGATGATCTGGACGAGGAGATCGAGTGCACCCTCAGTAAGTTTGCAGATCACAGCAAGCTGGATGGGAATGTTGATCTGCTGAACAGTGGGAAACCTCTGCAGAGGGACCTGGACAGGCTGGACCAATGGTATGAGGTTCAAAAAGGCCAGGTGCCAGATCCTGCCCCTGGGTCACAACAACCCCTGCCAGCACTAAGGGCTGGGGGCAGAGTGGCTGGAAAGCTGCCTGACGGAAAAGGACCTGGAGGTGCTGATCAACAGTGGCTGAACATGAGCCAGCTGTGCCCAGGTGGCCAAGAAGGACTGTGGCACATAGTCACTAGCTCAGCTGGGTAGAGCATGGTGCTCATAATGCTAAAGTTGTGGGCTTGATCCCTGTACAGGTCATTTGCTTAGGAATTGGACTCGATGATCCTTGTGGGTCCCTTCCAAATCAGAATATTCCGGGATATTCAATCTGTGATATACAAATAGTGTGCCCAGCAGGACTGTGGGTGTTTGTCCTCCTATACTCAGCACTGGTAAGGGCACACTTCCAGTGCTGTGTCCAGTTCTAGGCCCCTCAGTTCAGGAAGGATGTTGAGATGCTGGAGTGTGTTCAGAGAAAGGCAACAGAACTGGTGAAGGATCAATAGGATAAGTCTTATGAGGAGCAGATGGGAGAGGTGAAGTTGTTTTGCCTGGAGAAAAGGAGGCTCAGGGGAGACTTTACTGATCTTTACAACTGCCTGAAAGGAGGCTGTAGCCAGGTGGGGGGTTGGCCTCTTCTCCCATATGACAACAGGACAACAGTCAGTGGTCTCAAGTTCTACCAGGGGAGGTTTAGATTAGATATCAGATAGATATTAGAGGTTTGCTGAAAGGGTAGTCAGGCATGGGAACAGGCTGCACAGGGAGGTGGTGGAGTCACTGTGCCCGAATGTGTTCAAAAGGCATCTGGATGTAGCACTTGAGGGATGTGATTTAGAAGTGAATATGGTTGGACTCAATGATCTTAGAAATATTTTCCAGCCTTAATGGTTCTATGATTCCATGAATATATATCTGTTAATAACACAACATGATCTGTTAATTGAGATCCTAAAATGTTATCTTGGTGATGAATATCGTATGAGTTATCCAATAAGTGAATTATACTAGCATCACAAAGATAAGTGACTTGTCCCAAGACAATTGTCTGCATCCTGCAAAGTACAAAGCCTAGGATCTGTAAGTAACACAGCCTTTTGGATGATGGTGGGCTAGCTCTCCATTACAATATTTGGTACAGTTAATCCAGAGGAACCAAGTAACTCTTGACATGACAGTACACAAAGTTTGTAGAATTATAAGACTGAAACTTTCTATTGCACAGAGTGTGGCTGGTTTTTTTCCCCAGTTCTCTATACAGTTAAGCATTTCTCATTTTCTTGCTCTTTGTCTGTTTAGTTAATGTGTTTAAATGTATGATAGCCATTCTCCTTTATTGAAAATTTGAAGAATCCTCAAAAAGTAGTCACTTTTGAGGATTCAAAAGTGACTACTTTTTGAGGATTTTGTTTGACACAGCCATTTAATATATGGAAAGTTTCTTTCAGGTTATCTGACAAAGATACAATCATTATAGTATCTTTGGTTCCAGAGGTTTCAAACTGGCTGCTAATTATTCACAAGAACTACAGAGGTTGTGCAAACACAAGCACTTCCCTGTATTAATGAGTTACTGTTCTGACTGCAGTGACACTACTCATATTAGTAAGAACTCCATGGAATAATAATTATTAGCAGGATACCAGATTAAATGGGTAACAGTAAAGCACCTTAGAGATTTTCCATTGTCCCAAATCCCTCTGGTTGAAAGGCAGCCTAAGAATGGACATGGTATATGAAACCTTACCACTAAAAGCATGACTTTTTAAGTCTTGAATATTTTTTTTCCGTATTTGGATTGCTTTGTTACTTAAGACACTGCATGTATTGCCTTTGAAAATGCACTCTTCAATATTTCTGTTCGCTTGGTTAATCCACTAATTAATGAACCAGAGTGTTCCAGGACTAGAAATATGTACTTAAACTAATGGGCCAAGGTTCTCTGACTGGACTTGTAACTAACACATATCCCTTGAGAACTCTACCTAGAAGAAAAGTTCAACACTGTTATTGAGCACACATTCATGCTAGTTTCAGAATGTCATGATCTGTGAATCCTCTACCCATGTATGTGAATGTATTCATAAACATCCCAGCAAGTTTAAGATAACCATTTCTTAAACGGAAAGATTAAATTTGGTTTATTCTTCTAGAAGGGTTTGTGTTTTGCTCAAAACTATTCACATTAAGCTGTTCAGGTAACAGGCTGCTAACCTGAACATCATATATAATAAACCACCTCTAATTAGGCTAAAAGCTGAGACAAGCATCTAGTTATCAGTATTACTGAGTTCAAGCCTTGAACGTCACCTAATCCTGATTAAGTTATAAAAATGAAAAGATTTATCCATACTGGGTCAAAAACAATCTTTAAAAAGATTTTTCTGAATAACAAATAGTACTATGTTTTTCCTGACCTTCAGATGAAAGGTGTTTTTAAAGCATATTTTCAAAACTGTTCCCCCAATCCTACATGTATGTAGATGTATGAGATCTTACTTTTCTCTGTCCAGCATGAGAGGATATATAACCTTCTTCTTTTTCAAACGTTTGTCCTCCTCTTTAATTATAGCAGAAAAATCACTAACATCAGAAGGCAAAATCAACCGACTGGTATCTGTTAATTCAAACTTCCTGGCTTGTCCAAAGTAACCAAAATAATATCCAGTCCTGGCATGCCAAAGCCTACAGACATAGTAGAAGCAGTGCGAAAGGACAGAAAAGAAAAAATGGATATTTTTAGAAGTGGAACAGAAGTGAGATAATATTTGTGTACATTATCAAATTGTGCAGCACTGTTCTAGAGTTCAGTGTGCTAGTCATAAAAAAAACCAATGAGATTGTTTTTACAATTTAAACAATTTGAGAGTTAAAAAAAATTCAGAAGGTTGTTGTAAAAAACAGAAAAAAAACAACAGTTCATGTTTGTATTTATGAAAATGAAGAGTAAATGTACCAAAATCCTGAATTATTCCTGCAGTAAAGGGCTGCCACCAGAGCAAGATCTGCACAAAATTTCTTCATTTAAAACTTCCAGAAAACGAAGAGAAACCCCTTCAAATTCACTTGTTAGCTGAGAAGGAATTATAGTTGCCTATGAAGTATCTTCAAGCTTCCATGGTCTAATTGCATACGCATTGATTAGATGCCATGCTTAGGATCCGTATCAATTTAACAAGAACTGAAAGCTAAAGTAGGAATAGAACAGGAGGTAATTTTGAAAATTATGTAGCCATTACCTATGCATTCAAAGTAAAGCAAGGGCTGAAAGAAAATGACAGTCTGCAAAAGATCTGACTTCCGGAGAAGCGTTACATTAACACCAGCTCTTTCAGGTGCAGAACAGAAAATGCACCCAGTGCATTTTATTTAAGTGCACTTTATTTAAGTTCTAGCCTATATACAAGTGCAGCAAGAAAAGGAACTTTGAAGATAGCTCAACTGATTTGCCATAGCAGTAAGAAGTGTTAGTCATTTTATACCTGACTGAACCATCAATGGATGCTGTCACTACCACATTTTTCTCCTCTTCAATCAATAAGTCAACCACTTCAGTAGCATGTGCCCTCCAGCAGAGCTGCTCCTTTATTTCCTGAGGGGAAAAAGCAACATAACCGCATCTGAGGCAGTTCTGTACCCCACCATGGTTGCTAGCTTAGTGGACTTTCAGCATGTCTTTCTGAAAATTAGAAGAGGTGAAAAAATAATCCCTCCACGAAACAGCCTGCAAATTGCATATGGTAGAAACACCACCCAGGGGACATGGATAAATTAATTCTTAATATACCTTCTTTGAACATAATGAAATAATGTTAACACCATTTTACTTATGTTTTTATTTTTTTTTCCACAGCATCAAGTTATTATTTCAAGCACAAAACATGATCTTTATATGCAGAAAACATTTTTATCCCTGCAGAGCCCCACATTATTTTCTTTCTGTTTGTCTGGATATACTGTTCAAGTTAAGAAGATCTGAAAGATAATTCCTTACATTTTTTCTATTTCGTGAATCTTTTAAGAATGAGGCCATGTTCCAGCGAAAAACATATCCCTCTGTTGCAGAAAGGAGAAAGCAAAACATCAGTAAGTTTCTTTAGTGCTACACCTTCACTTGTTGCTGCCATTTACTCTCACTACACTGGGCAGAATGAAGCAGAGAACACAGGTTAGTTAGTTTACAGTGAATATAACTATGTTATTGTAACACTCAGAGTAGAAATAATGGACTGTTCATTAATATGCAAAGAAACATATATGCAAGTCGTGAACAATGTGTCATTAACTGGATAGGTTTGAAACAGAAGCAAGCTAAAGCTTTTTCTTTAAATTATGAGTGAAAAACAAGAGTCATCTTGTCAAGACAGTTGTCTATTGCACAGCTGAGGTATGAGAGCTTCCTGGGGATTACATTGGTTTTCAATCCTGGTAAAATGGGCCAAGTTTAATTAATTGTATACATAATGAATGCTTAATGTTTTACAACCTTTCAGTGCACTCATGTGAAACTAGAATCAAAGGACCACTTTCCTTATCACCCATAACTGCTCTGTTTCCTGCCTAGGCTCCTCTCTCCTGATGAAGTTGCCTCTCACTTCTCACTTCTACTACAAGACAGAGGAATATTTTGCGTAGTTCCAACTTGCATACCAGTCACATTTGATTTCTAGCACTGTCCATTTACAAGCAAGGTAGGAAGCAGGCAAAGAAGTTGACCTTTTTATAACAAGGAAAAATCTGTAGAGGGGAAAGAAAATTGGTTGCAGCATTGCAGATAAAAGAGTAGAGTGTGGAAAGCACGAAAAGCAAAACACACAGTGACACAAATACAAAAAGGCAGAGTATCAAATGAATAGGTAGTAGGGTGGATATTTTTCCACAATTAATTGAAATCCTGTTCATGCATACTGCTTTTCTGAACTCATTTACTCATTTGAATCAGAGACGAGTGGAAACTCCTCATCATTTTCAGTATAGAAGTCAAATTATTGCTCAATTTTGAAACAAAAGGGAGAAAATCCCTTGCTCATCCAGTATCTGACCACATAAGAGCAGGAAGCTGGCAGAAAACAGTTTTAATACGTATTTTAAAAGAAAAGTGACACATTATGACAGACACAGAAATGGAAAATTGCCAGGTTGATTCCAAAGGTTTGAAGAAGAATCAGACAGCAGACAAACTTTTGACAATTCTGCCAAAGGAAAGCCAGACTTCATGAGAAATTAAAGATCTAGCAACGAGCTGCTAGCATAGACAAGTTCTTTTCCTATACAGCTGTGTACTGCTGGAGCCATTACTGTGCACTCCATATCAGTGTTGGAATCACAGCTCCTGGTACAGACCAAGTTGCAACTTTTTATTTGATATTATTACCATGGAACTGAAATTTTTGCTTATTCCTAGCAGTAATCTTTGCCCTTGGGATCAATATCATAATTTAGATGGAAAGTATATTCAGGGCATGTGAATGAATAAAATTTTAATGTCTTTTACAAAAACAATTCTACTGACAACACTATGATACTAAACTTCAATCTACCATCCTTTTATAAAACAAAACACCTTTTACAATTAATTATAGCTTTGTTGGAAAAAGCCTGGCAGCACTTGGATCATCGTTTCCACATTTCTGGCCCATTTACAGCATGATATTTTCTTGTCCCACTGACTGTCCTGAACAAAATGACTAACACGTTTACTCACCTTTACTGCCTGTCAAAAGAATTTTAATGAAGCTGTCTGTACACAGTGTTGTCAGAGGACCTGAGGGACGTCCTGAAAATGGCAGAAGTTCTTTCATCAAGTTTCCCTAAAACAAACAAGCAAACAAATAAATAAACAACCCCCACATATTTATCTTATAATACCTACATTAAAAATATTAATTCATCAGAATTTGAGTGCCATTGATTTTATCTATTCAACATTACAGAGCTTTATCTACCAGAAAGCTGCTAAGAAAGTAAATTCCTAAATCTACTGAATGACAAAGATAGCTGTGTATTCTTCTGGATTACTGTCTCTTCTTTGTCGAAAGGACAAGCTGTTTAATTCTTCAGGCAAGCCAGTCTAGTTGTACCTACCCCTCCTTCACCACTTACCCCTCATTTGCTATGGAATGACATCAGTATGCCCCTCATTTGCTACTGAAATGTTGTTTTCTGCTGCAAATGGGCCCATAATGTCTCCTTCACCAACTCGTTCTATTTTCCAAGTTAACACCAGCAGACTTTCTCCATTATTGCCTCTTCAGGACTGGGAGGATGTGAGGGACAATGTTTTGCTGATAAGGAGATTCTTATTTTGTCATCCGTGTAATGATGATGACAATCATTTCAGTGATGACACCACTGGCACCACTTGGAGATTCCTGTAGGAATCTAAGCACACTAATATATCAACTGTGAAGAAAACAAAATCCAGCAAAGCTCACACCTACTATATTTGGATACATTGACCATAATTTTCTATTTTTGCATAAAACATCTGCAGGGTTACCTCACCATCTTTCTGAAAAATTCTTCCCACTACTTGCTTTAGCTGGGATTCCTGTTAAAGCCTTACATGGCTGACATTTTATGATCACTGTCTGCCACAATGAACAGTATTACCAACCAACCAATCACATCATGGTACTTTCCCTTCTTGCTGTATTTACTTTGTGTATTTATTTAGAGTAACATGATGCCTAGAAAAGTCTTATACATCTGAGGTGATATGACAAATAAGCCTTTGTCATTTGGTTGCATGACTGGCTTTTCAAGTCCATAACAGTTGTAGATGTTATGTGTCAGGACACTATTCTCTCCTGGTTTGTTACCCTACTAGTGCTAGCTGGCATGTACAATTTTCCAGATGTATTTAGCCTCTTCTGAGAGTAGGACACTCTGCCTTGCCTATCATCCTTTCTTAGAAGGTAAATGTTGTGGGTGAAAAATCAAATTCTAGATTTTCACACAAATTTAGAGTCAGTTTGTTATAATTACTTCAAATCATGTTTCCTCATTTTCCACTTGCCATTAAGCCCCTCTGCTGCAGTTACTAAAGCAGAAGTAGTTTGTGTCCATGGAAGAAAGTGATAACAAAAACATGAAATAAATGTCTGCTACTACAATAGCCAGTTAAAGACCAATTTTCCAAAGATTAGTGGAATTATCTACTATATGTTCCAGTCCCTTCCCAAAGACATTCAGCTGGCTACCTGAATACTCCATAGGCGGATACAGCTACTTTCATGAGCAGAAACCAGCAGAGGTGATAGTCCTGCTCTAGCCTTCAACAACTGTTCATTCATCTGCAGATTTTGGGTGCTGTTACAGGTAGTTGTTTCTTCTGCTTTGGAACACAAATGATCACATATTTTCTCAAAAGATTTTAGTATTGCTTTTCAATGCACAGGAATTACATAACACTAGAAAAATAATTACATTTGAAAATAAAGTCCATGATCAACATGGCATTACTCTAAAAACATTACAAGTATAGATAAAGATAACTGAAAAGAAATGGGAACAATCTTCATTACTTATCTAAACCAGTCAGAACTATTGCTCAGTGATGTAGGGGAACCTTATTTAGAAGAGAGCCATAGATTTTACAGGAAT